>QLPN01004605.1:0-45930 GCA_003314395.1 Albatrellus ellisii | reverse complement strand
AAAAAAGAAAAAGAAAAAAGAAAAAAGAAAAAAGAAAAAGAAAAAAGAAAAAATGTTATGAGGTGCCAAAGCAAGTGCCTTGTAACATCTAGCCAAACTTTATCTCCAATTTGATATTTTGGTGTTGCTCCTCTGTGAGTGTCATAATATTTCTTCATATCATCAGCCACTTTCCTCAGTGCTGATTCTGCATCTTCTCTTGTTCTTTTCAACCCTTCAATGAAATTTTCTACTGAATTGATAGTGGACATCTTGCCTGGTTCAAATCCCATATGGGGATTTTGTCCAGAATTCAAGATGAAAGGAGAGTATTTTGTTGAGGCATCAACTCTGTTATTGTAACAGAATTCTGCCATTGGCAACGAATTCATCCAATCTGATTGACAATGATTAATGAAAATTCTGAGATATTACTCTATCTCTTGATTGATTGATTCTGTTTGTCTGTCTGTCTGTGGATGATATGCTGTGGATAATGCTGTTTTTATGCCCAACAATTTGTTCAACTCTTTCATCATTTTGGAGGTGAATTGAGGACCACAATCTGAAAAAACTTTTTCAGGTAGTCCATGATGCTTCCAAATTTTGTCTCTGAACAATTGTGCAACCCCTTCAGCTGTTATGTCTGATGTTGTTACCATCATACAAATCATTTTGGAGAAACAATCTGCTACCACCAATATTGCATTGTATCCTTGGCTATCAGGTAATTGAGTGATTAGATCAGTTGATATAATTTGCCATGGATTTGATGGTATTTCATTTGGCATTAATTCTCCTTGTGGTGTCTTTGGGAATATTTTTGTTCTTTGATAGATGTCACATACTTTGACATATTCCCCAACATATGTGGCCATTCCTTTCCACCAGAACATTCTTGACACTATCTCCAGTGTCCTCCATTGTCCTGGATGTCCAGCTATGGGAGTGTTGTGGCATTGTTTAACTACTTCAGCTCTACAACTGTCTGGGACAAGGATTTTGTCCTTGTATGTTAATAATCCTTGTTGGTTTTCTCCCCATCCAGCTATAATTGCTGTTTTAGCCTCATCACCTGACAATTCTCTCCATATTTTGACATCTCCATCTTTTACTTGTTCATTGGCAATCTTGTTGAGGAGTGGAATGTTGTTTGTCATGACTGCATTGATATAATTTGAGTTTGTGAAAATTTCTGATTTTAGCAGTATGACATTCTCATTGCCATGTTCCACCCCCTCATTATGATCTGATCATCTTGATAAAAGGTTGGGTTTGGCTGAACTCTTTCCCAGTCTGTGGGAAAGGTGAAAGTTGAACCTAGAAAGAAACAGAGACCATTGAGCCTGGCAACAGTTTAGTTTCTGGGCACTCATAAAGTACTTTATGTTTTTGTGGTCAGTGAGGATGTCAACCATACTATCTGTTCCTTCCAGATAGTGTCTCCACTGCTCCAGTGCACATATGATTGCAAGCATCTCTTTGTTGTATATATCACAATTTCTCTCTGCTGGAGATAAACTGATGTACACCACTGGGTGCCACTTGTCATCATCTCTCATCTGTGATAAAACTGCACCAGTAGCACAACCCAAACTATCTGCTTCAACTAAATATGGTCCATGGGGTTCAGGGAAGACAATAACAGGTTTTGGGCATAACACTGTCTTTAAGTTGTCAAATGAGTCTTTTTGCTCCTGATCCCAATGCCATTTGATGTCCTTTTGAGGAAAGGAGTTAAGTGGTTTTGCTAGTTCAGAAAATCCTTGAATAAAATGATGATAGAAATCTATGAAACCTAAAAATGAGTGAACTTCTGTGATGGAGGTTGGTATGGGCAAATCTGCTATGCCTTGCACTTTGACAGGGTCCATCATAATTTTGTCAAAGGAAATTTTGAGACCCAAATAGTCTATTTCCATTTTTTCAAACTCACATTTTTTCAATTTCAGATATAGTTTGTTGTTGTGTAATATTTGGAGGACTTCTTCAACTATGTGGCAATGTCCTTCCAATGTGGCAGTGAAGATGAGGATATCATCCATATAGACTACTATCTTGCCCCTAGCAATGAGTTCTCTGAAGAGACAATTCATCATAGTTTGAAATGTCACTGGGCCATTGGTAAGTCCAAAGAACATAACAAGAGGTTCAAATAATCCTCTGTTAGTGATGAAGGCAACTTTCCATTCATCACCATCTTGAATAGAATGTAGTTCTCCTGATTTCTTTTTGATGAAGAAAAATGGCAATACCATTGGTGATTTAGAAGGTTGGCTTCATCCTGATGTAACATTTTTGTCAATAAACTTCTCTAACTCTTGATGTTCCATAAAGGAGAGATTATAAATCTTTCCCATATGCATCTTTTCACCTGGTTTCAATTCAATTGCATTGTCCCAAGTGTATTTTGGAGGCAATGCCTTAAATTTTTATTATTAATTAAAAAAAAGGTTTATTCGAGTTTAAGATTCTTTGGCAAAAACTGATTTGAATGCATGATATGCTTTTGGGACAATATCTTCAAAGGATTTCTTGATCTTCTTCTCTGCTTCTATTGCTAAATCCTGAGAGATATTATGAGGTGTGGCTTCTTTCTCATCATCTCCTATCATGATGCACAGAATCCTATCTTCTTTGTGAACTTTGTCATCATCTTCATTGTCAACTTCTACCATTGGTGGTACTTCTTTTTTTATTTGTTCTGTTGTCTCTTTCTTCCTGATTTTCCTGTCTGCAACTACTTATATGTGACAACATCTTGGACATCTTGTAAATTTTACTACACCAATCTCCCAATTTATTTCTGGATTTCTAACCAAGTTTCTCCTAGGATAAGGTTGACTTTTCCTAAACTGGTAACACAGAAAGTGGTTCTTTCTGTATGGTTTTGGATTTTGATTATTAAATTCACTGTTTCTTTGATTGAACCATTATCATTCCTGGTTCCATCAACATTATAAACTGGAATGGAGATTGTGAGTTTCTTTGTATTAAGACAATTTGTTTTCACAAAGTCTTCATCTATGTAACACATTGTTGCTCCTGAATCTACTAGCACTTGGATAGAGATTACTTGTCCATCTTCAGGTTTTTTGACTTCTAGTTGAATCATGGGTAGCTCTACTCTTGCTCCCATGATTACATGCTTTTCTTCTATAAGAGAGGGCATACTCTCTGATGTCTCTTTCTTTTCTGTCCTTACTTCTGATGCAATGTGGTTAAATATTTCAACTGGGTCACATACATTGGCATGATCAACAGTTCCACCATCAGGTGAGAAAAACAATTTGAGGACAAAGTAGCAACATCTACTACTCATCCTTTCTAAAACCCACTTCTTTCATAATTTTCTTAATTGCCTCATCATTCAACATCTGCAAAAATTCCTCTGTCATCATCCCTCTGATCTGCTCATGAATTTCGCAGATTTTGCCTGTATATCTCTGTGGACAGTCCCTGGAGATGTGCCCCTTTTCTCTGCAGTTGAAACATATTATCTCTCATCTTCTCTGGGCACAATCAATGTCCACAGGGACTGGTACATTGCTAGCTCCTAGCAGTGGTGGATTGGAGGGCAGTGTATATGGATTGGCTTGATAAGTCCAGGGAGTCCAGTGCAGATTTTCCCATCCTTGAGTGAGTTGTTTGAATTCTTGCATATGCCTATTTGTAGATTGTGCCACTCTTTGCCATGCCAAATACAATGTAGGAGGGGGGTCAATATTATAGATGCACTGCAGAAGATCAATGTTTAATCCCTGTCTATAGCAATCAATGAGCACATATTCATCATATTGCATCTTTGATGCTAATAACAGGAATTCTGTAGTGTAATCTTCTGCAGTTTTCCCAAGTTGTCATATTGTCATATTTCATGCATAGTTTGCTGTGCAGTGTGTTCTTCATCAGGGTCTCTGAACTGTTCTCAAATCTTGGTCTAAAAATTGGGCCAATTCTGGAAGGGCATGGGGTAAAGAGGATTGAGGGGATTAGCCTCATGAAGTCACTGCTTAGTGACTTGTAAGTTCCTCCATTGCTCTGCCAATCCTCCTATCATATATGATAGGGCATATGTGATTTGATCACTGTCCACCCACATTTTGTTTGCCATGAACACTAGGAATAATTCCTGAATGAAAGAGTCCAATTTGTCACACTTCCTCAAATAGGGAGTAGGTGACAAAACTTTCACTCAGTGTTGGGCAGATACATGGCCCCCTTGGCCTGCAGCAAGGCCAGATGTACCCACTAGTGTAAGGATTTGGATTTGCTGGGTGCTCATCACTGCTGTGATACTGGCCAATGATTTGGTGATCTCTGCCAATGCATTCCCCATTCTTAAGTTCTGTATGTTCTGCTCTCTTTGGTGATTCTGTGTTTTGACCCTCATCATCTCCATTGTATCCTCCAGATCTGTGATGTGTGTTTGTGTTATTTCTGCTGCCATGTCTCTTGTTTCCTGTAAATATTCTTCTGATGAGTCTTCCATCATCAGTACTGATTCTCTGTGTTCCTAATTGCTGGGGCTGGATTGACTCATTGTTCATTTCAGAAGATGAATGCTTGGGGGAATGAATTATAATATAGGCTCCTTCACTCATGGTATTGTGGAAATAAATGCCAAGGGAATTCTTCACAATGGGTGGCATAGTGTGGATTGTGAAGTTCAAAGAACCAGATGGCTTGTTGTTGGCAGTACTAATATGTGCTGCCATAGTAGTGGTGAAGAGAGATTGAGGTATTTGGATGAGTGGGTGCAGAGAGCAAAGAGGTAAGTCAGATGTATGATTTGCCTGACCTAGTACTCTTTTCCAAGTGAAGTATTCTCAGAATGGTGAAAAATAAAACTGTGCAAAGTGAAAACTCTTTCAAGGGTACAAGCCATTTAAACACAGAGTGGAATGTGGGAATAGGTAATTGTGACGCTCACACTTAGACAGCGAGGTCACAAGGGTAAGAGAGGAGGATTGGTGAAAGAGTTGAGACAATACACTGAGGATGAGGTCATGCTATCAGGTGGATATCCCAGATGTATAAAGCTGAGGAAATACATGCTACAGAAGTGCCCTATATATACTAAAGAGATTGGCACACAGACCATGTGCTGTCACTATAGGGCAGGCATATGTAAGTAAGATGTGCAGCATCTGTGAGAACCATTAGTAAGCAATGTGCAGCATTGCACAGCATCAGTAATTGACTGTGAGAACATGAGTCATGCATGTATAGTAATTAGTCTGATGATGAAACAGTTATGAGTCATAGATAATCACGATAAGATCTACAGATGATCTGATAAGATAAGATATATCCTGTAGATCTTGAGCAATAAGGTCAAAAGAAATCATAAAATGATAAGAAAAATAAGTACATCCTGACAGTAATGTAGTTACAGGTATATATGTGTCACCAGTACTACAAAAGAATTCTCTGATATAGTAAAGTTTGTAGTATCTCTGGTCCAAATGGTTGTCAGAGAGATCTTTGATGCCCCACTAAGTGGTAGACACCCTAGCACTGCTCACTGAGGCAATATAAGACCCACTGCTGAACTACAAAGAACAGAGAACTAAAAACAATACAGCATTCTCTTGAACAAGGAGGGAGGGTAGTGATGATTGAGAATGAAACAGAGTGTTATTGAGTGAGGGAAGAGGTGAGGTTGCTGTGGGAGGGCTTTATGCAATTGTGAGGCACATGCTAGACAGCAAGATCACAAGAGTAAAGGAAGGGGATTGGCAAAGGATGAGACAATACACTTAGGATGAAGTCATGCTGAATGGCAGATATCCCAGATGTGTAAAGCTAAAGAAATACATACTACTAAGATGCCTTATATATACTAAAGAGATCAGTGCACAGACTGTATGCTGTCACTATAGGGCAGGCATATTTAAGTAAGATGCACAGCATCTGTGAGAACTATCAGTAAGCATTGCACAGCATCAATAAGCAACTGTGAGAACATGAGTCATATGTGTACAGTAATCAATCTGATGATGAATGGATATGAGTCATAGATAATCATGATAAGATCCACTGATGATCTGATAAGATGGGATAAGATATCTCTTGTAGATCTTGAGCAATAAGATTGAAAGAAATTGTAAAATGATAAGAAAAATGAATACATCCTGACAGTATCCAATCATCAAATCCCTGAGACTGTCCAATAGGTCTTGGCACTTTGACAAGACTCAGAACTCCTAACAACCAACAATACTTCTAGGAAGTATTTTATCATTACAGCCTCAACATCAAATACACCTGGAGATTACCACTCCCAATTTCTTCCTGCCAATGCTATCCAATTAGACATAACATCTTGTGAGTGGCCAGATTATCTTCAATTTGATAGTGTAACAAAACTCTTTTACATTAACAACAACCTCATCTACTTCACCTGAACCAATCCTGAACCACAAACCACATTCTCAGAAGGATACCTGATCAATTATGACAGGACCCTATTATCTGCAAATACCCACAGAGAAATCCAATTATATGCAGTTGTCTACACTCAATATAGGCAACAACTCAGTGGATCCAAGTATCCTACCAGGAATATGACAACACCAAAGAAGACAGTCTGAAGGTAGCACTGAAGCTATACTTTGCTGGGATACAACAGACAAATGAAGCTATGGTCCAGTCTCCATATCACCCCAGTGGCTCATTGTGAGTGCAGGCTTGGGCAGGTGATGAGAACCAATGTGATAGTGATGATATTGAGCAGCAATGAGATGTCAGACAGCATGTCTGCAGTGACAAGTAGAAGTGGACACATCATGTGCCACATGTGGTAAGAGTAGAGAGCTGTAGGGTTAAGGTAGGTGAGAGTGAAGTAAGATGGGAGATCAGGAGTACTCACTCAGACTCATAGGAGAGATGTCTGAGGAGGTATGTGTAGGGGTAGCCATCTTATATAGCGAAGGTGAAGTAGAGTTGTAGCGGAGTAAATAAGTGGAATACAACAACTACTATAAGAGGAGGGATGCTAAGAGCGGCCTATTGGACGGTCTTAGGGAAGGTCTAGAATGTTACTCCTGGTAACCAATGTTTGGATGTTGGTTTGATGAACGTAATAGAGGTTCCGAATGACGATGAAGAGTGGGATTAATGATATAGTTACGAGGATGATTCCACCGATAACGATACGAAGATCCAGTTTGACTTAGTGTAAGATGTCTTAGTAGCTTTTAGAGTTCTTAGACTTAGTTAAGAAAGAGTGATGCGAGTATTTAGCGAGCTTAGATCAAGCACAGTATAAGGAGAATCCCTAGATTGCGAAGTTGACAAGACTGGGGTTTAAGACCGCCAGTTTGTCAACTATTTATACAAACTAGTGATCTAACTATAGTATGGTTGCGCAGTAAAGCGCAGTAAATAATGCGCAGTAATGCGCAGTAAGTACGTGTCCATGTGATATAAGTGGCTCAGCCACAAGTGCATAGTGAACCAGGTGTAAACAAAGGTAAATAGAAGCGAGAAAAGAGAGTCCTTGCTAATTGTATAGTAATAGTCCTTAGCAAGTAAATGTTATAATAAATAAAGAAAGATAAAGATAAAAAAGATAAGTCTAATATAGTACTTGGAGCTATGCTCACACTTAAGTATGTAAATACTTAAGTACTATAAAAGAGAAAGGAAAAGAGAGAGTCCTTACTAAGTAAAGTGGAGCTAAGCTCACACTTGTAGTAATAATACTACACTTTACTTTGTAAGTAAGATAAAGAAAAAAAGAAAAAGAAAAAGAAAAAACACGTTACGAGGTGCCAAAGCAAGTGCCTCGTAACAAGGGACACATGTTGTCCAGAGGTATGTGTGGAGTGGGAGGTGCTTGGACTTGTAAGAAGTCTGAGGAAGAAGAAAGAAGTTATCATATGTGTGGGTGACGTGTGTATAGGTATGGAGTAGTGTCAAGTGAAAGTGTAGTAATTCAACAGGCCCCCTCACTTGACACAGCGGTGTCCACAAGGCCAAGGGCTGCGCAGTGTGCAATGAAAGCAGTGTGGGGCAGGGACTTGGTCAGGGCATCTGTGACAATGGAGGTGGACAGTAGATGGTGTAGGGATAGGAGCCCATCCTCAACGCACTTGCAAATGAAGTGGTGTTTGATATCTAGGTGTTTCGTACCTTTACTGATGACTGGGTTGATCATGATGTTGATAGAACCCTTGTTATTGCCGTATAAGGTGAGTGGCAGGATGAGTGGGATGTGGATTTCGTTGGCAAGTTTGTGGTACCAGGCAGCTTGTACACCAGCCTGTGAGAGCGCGATGAGTTCAGCTGCGGTCAATGACAGGGAGATGATGCATTGTTGATGTGACAACCATGAGATGGCAGCGCCGTGTAGTATAAACATGTACACCCCCATGGATCTGCAGTCATCTAGGGACAATGCCCAGTCAGAGTCAGAGTGCCCATACAGCAGTGTTGTGATGAGGCCATTGTAGTGGAGACTGAGAGAGTGAGTTCCAGCGAGATATCGAATAACGTGCTTCACAGCAGCAAGATGTTCTGGAGCAGGGTTGATGGTGTAGTGAGCAAGCACACCGACGGCATAGGCAATGTCGGGTTGGCTGATGACTGCAGCATAGAGGAGACTACCAATGACCTGCTGATAAGTGGATCTGGCACTGGAGCTGGTGGTTCCCGTGTGTGAAGTGAGGTGCAAGCCTACTGCAAGAGGCATGGACACTGTGTTGCAACCTTCCATGCCAAAGCGGCATACAACATCGGTGATGTATTGATGTTGGCAGATGGTGAGGCTGTGCTGTGTTTGGTTGCACCATATCTTGAGGCCGAGGTATGTCATGGTTTCACCAAGGTCCATCATGTTGAATGCCGCTGCTAGTGCCCTCTTGAGTTTGAGTATTTCGTTGAGATCATCTCCGAAGATGGTGATGTCGTTGACGTATAATACAAGCAACAGGAAGGTGGCAGTTCCACAGTGAACATACAGGCCTGTGTCAGAGTTTAGTCAGAATAGTTGTAGCATACTGAGGCAGTCGTTCATTTTTGTGTTCCACAGTTGGGCAGCTTGTTTTAGGCTGTAGATCGACTTGTGTAATCTACAGACTTTGTCGGTGAGGTGTGGGGTGGTATATCCATCGGGTTGTGACATGTATGGTTCTTCTTCTACATCGCCATTGAGGAATGTGCTTTTGATGTCCATAGAGTGTATGTGCCAGTCACGTGAGGCAGCTTGTGCAAGGAGAAAATGCAACAATTCAAATCTTGCTATGGGGGAGAATACTTCATCATAGTCGATCCCTGAGACTTGCTTGAACCCCTTTGTGACAAGTCACGCACAATAGCGTCCATCGTTCTTGAGTTTGAATACCCATTTGTTGGGTATTGCTGTGCGTCCAGGGGGTAGATCAACTAGTGTCCATGTGCCCATACCTTCTAACATGCTGAGTTTGTATTGGCACACTGCATCCCAGTGGTCTGCATCTGGTGAGGTGCATGCTTCTCACAGTGTGTGGGAGTCACTGGACAATGCTGCAGCAGCAAGGAGTGCAGAGAGTGAGGGGCTTGCCCCAGAGGTGAAGGTGGCTTCCTCTTTGTCATCTGAGGGCTCTTGCAGGATATCAGTATATGTGCGCTCGCTGTACGCACTTTCCCCATAGTGTGTAGGTGGGCACGTGATCCAAGATGATCACCTCAGCAGAGGCATAGGGGTGACAGGCTGTGTGAAAGGAGTCCTGGTGGGAGGAGACAGCGGTGGTGCTGGCATGACAGGGCTGAGCATGGTGTAGATAGGTTCAATTTCACCTGACAGTGCTGCTCAATGTGTGTGGCCTTGTCTGGTGTTGGCATCATATCCTGCATGGGGAACGACGATGGTGGGCACATGGTCTGAGAAGTGGGTTGCTCACATTTGGGATGGCACAGGTGGTGCAATAGAGGGAGGTGTGACTGGGAGTGCTGGTCCATGCATGCATGGTGGTGAAGCCAGTGTGGGTGCTGGTACCATGGGCAGTGTTGTCAACAGAATTGCGGTTGCAGGTTCCGTGGTAGTTCTGGTAGCAGTGGGAACTGTGGGAGCTGCCAGACATGTGGGAAGAGCTGCAGGTTGCGAGCTGCTATCGTTGTTGTCAGAGTCCAAGCTTGTCTCCTCTTTACCATTTGTGTTTGTCCAAGGTTGAAGTAGTGACGATGGGGGAGGTGGTCCTGCTAGTGTTATCTGTGGACAAAGGGGAAACACTGATTCATCAAACATGGCATCATGGGAGATGACTGCTTTGTGAGTTGTTCAATCCCAGAACTGCCACACCTTGGAGCCTGAGTCATACCCAATAAAGACCATGGGCTTAGCTCATGCTTTGAGCTTTGTGCATCACTCTGTGGTTACTGCAACATGTGCAAGGCATCCAAATGCATGAAGTAGGACACATCAGGGACTTCACCTTTCCAGAAGAAGGACAGACTCTGCCAGCTGCGAGTGCATTGAGGTATGTGGTTGTACACATGTACTGCCATTTGTAATGCGTATTCCCAAAATCCTTCACTCATGTGCATGTTGTGCATGAGGGATAGTATGGAATTGATTATTGTTTGGTTCCATTGTTCCATGTGACCGTTTTGTGCCAGAGAGTAGGGAGCGGTGAGTTGGTGTGTGGTTCTGGTGTGTTGAAGTATTCCATGAACTGTTGCGTTAATGTATTCTCCTCCATGGTCACTGCAGAGGACTTTAAGTTTTTGCTCTGTTTGCGTCTGTCCCCAGTTGAGAAAGACTTCTAGAGCACTTGAGAATTCATCTTTAGTTGTTAGTGCAAAGGCAACCATGAACCCTGAGTGGTCATCTATAAAGGATGTGAAATAATGAGATCCTTGCACTGACCAAATGTGTAAGGGTCCAACTAGGTCTGAGTGAACCAGGTCCATGATGTGGGAGGTGCATTTTGAGGATGTATGAAATGGTTTTTGTGCAAGTTTTCTGGCCACGCAGGTGCCACAGGGGTTATGGACAGGTGGAGTTGAGAGATCTGGGAAGAACCCAGTGACATTTTCGTCATTCCACAGTTTGAGCAAAAGTGTGTGTGGTGCATGCATGAGTCGGTTGTGCCACATTTCATATGATGGTTTTTGTGTGTCTAGGGATGCGAGTGATGAATCAGCGATGATAGCAAGTGCTAACCAGTATGTGCCACTGTGGGGAGTACTGATTGTGAGTGTGTTGGAGTCGTTGTAGATGTGGCATGTTTGAGCTGTGTAGGTAACCTGTAGTCCCTTTGCTGTGAGTTGAGGTATTGATAGGAATCAACATCCAGCATGTGGAGCATATAGGACTTGGTGTAGTATGATTTCCTGTGGTTGTCCATTCACAGTGGTGGTTGCTTTTACTGTTCCGATACCTAGGTACTCCATGGAGTTATTGTCACCCAACTGAATGGTTCCTGGTGTGTTCATTACCGAGCCTTTGACAAAGTCAGTGGGGTGTGGGCTGATGTGGTCGCTTGCTCTGCTGTTGAGCATCCATTTGCTTCATGTGTCAAAATAGAACAAAGTTGCAGGCTTAGTAGCCATCATATTCAGAGTGGACTCAATGGGAGGTACAGGTGGTGTAGGTTTGATGATGACAGAGTTGACAGTAGACTTAGCAGTATTGGTACTCCTCTCCTTCTTCTTCTCTGGATGCAGAACCCAGCAGTAGTCATCAGAATGCCCTCTGGGTCCACATTTTGTACATGTGTATCGATTGAGTCTGGGTTTTCCTCAAGAGGTGAAACCTGAGGGAGTGGAAGGAGATGTGAAAGGGTTTGTAGTCACTGTGAAACCACGCAGACACTGCACAACTGATAGGATTGAGCCTGACATTCCAGTGAGGCGATCAGACTCATCAATTATGCGTGCGCGTACGTCTTCTGGTGTAATGTCATCAAGAGAGTCATTAGAGGCAATATAAGCAGAGACTATGTTAGACCAGGAGGGTGGGAGTGCAGTGAGCATGATAATCACAAAGTCATTATTGGAGATGGTGCGGCCGCTGTCTGCGAGCTGGATCTGCACGAGTTTGAGCACATCGATCTGTGTGATGAAGGATGAGTGTTCATTGAACTTAAAATTTTGGATTTCTCATAGTTTGGTGAAGGTGGCGACAGCACATGGTGTGCTGTACTCGACTTTTAGGAGAGACCAGTTGCAGGATGCAGTGTTCTGGTCTGAAATGAGGTGGAGACATAAGGGACCGACATATAAGCCAATGAAGGCTGTAGCTAGATTGTTGTTTTCGTCCCATAGGTTCCTTTCTTCATTATTTATGACATCGTCCTTGTCTTCATGTGTACAAGTCCACACTTCTCCACTTGGGAGCGTCTCTGTCTCTGTAACCTTCTGATACTTAGGGGTTGGTTTTTCAGTGACGACTGCTTTCCAGACACCTGTGATGAGCAAGGCATTCTTGATGAGTGTGGACCAGGTTTTGTAGTTTGAGGTGCCATCTAGTGTTGGTATGTTGGTTTTTGGCAAGGATATGGTGTTGGTGGTTTGTATGAAAGTGAAGAGAATGAAGATGAGGAGGTGGGTGGTGTTGAGCGAGCCTGCCATGTGCTGGGCAGGGCCCATAACCTGTGAGCACAGGCTTGGGCAGGTGATGAGAACCGATGTGATAGTGATAATATTGAGCAGCAATGAGATGTCAGACAGCATGTCTGCAGCAACAAGTAGAAGTGGACACGTCATGTGCCACATGCGGTAAGAGTAGAGAGTCAGACTCATAGGAGAGATGTCAGGCCGCTATTATTCTCCCTATTTTTCTCCTCATTTTTCTCTATTTTCTTATGTCTCTATCGTCATAGATCTTACAATCGCTCCTGATCTATTGAAGCGATTCCCATGGTCATGCATTCTTTCTCTTCGTCTTTATCGGCCGATGACGCATATGTCATCTGATCTCCAATCGGCCCATTCTATCTTTAGTTATGACTCCCTTTCTCACATCTACTGCACATGCTCACCAATCTCTCTCACACCTGCTGTGGAATATCACCAATCACTCCCACAGTTGCTGTGGAGCCTCAGTCAGCACTGACACGTCCCCTCTATTATTAGATATGACATCATTACTTTACTTTTCCATTCTCTGGCCCTATACTGTACTGCATGGTCTGTGCACACTTCAGGGTACTATATATACATACGATTCCTAGTGGTTTATTCCCCAGTTCTGATCATCTGGGATATCCACTAGGTACAGTACCAGTTCTCTCCTCTTTTACTATACACTAATATATCTGGGATATCCGCTAGTCTAAGCGCGATTGTCCTTTTTGTCATTTTAGTCTCTTTCTTCAGTTGTTCAGCTTCGACATAGCGTCAGCCTCACAAGAGACATCTGAGGAGGTATGTGTAGGGGTAGCCATCTTATATAGTGAAGGTGAAGTAGAGTTGTAGCAGAGTAAATAAGTGGAATACAACAACTACTATAAGAGGAGGGATGCACATCATCTGGAGGTATGTGTGGAGTGGGAGGTGCTCGGACTTGTAAGAAGTCTGAGGAAGAAGAAAGAAGTTATTGTATGCGTGGGTGATGTGTGTGTAGGTATGGAGTAGTGTCAAGCAAAAGTGTAGTAATTCAACACTCATTTCATTACACATGATCAGTGAGTATTGAACAGCCCTTATACCAGGATCTCACCCTGAATCTCACACAGGAACTTTCACAATGCCCCCAAGAACCCCAACCCCAATCTGCACTTCTGAAACACTTCCCCATGTGGAAATGTTCTTTACTCCTCAAGCACCAACTTATACTGCAGGATATGAAACCATTACCATGTCATCCACTTTCATTCAACCAAGAAACACCACCAGAATTGCAGCACCAAGTACAACTTATCCAATACAACCATCAGATCAGAAGTGAAAAGCTCTCATGGTGATGAGGCTGTTGATATTTTCATTACTAACACATATATGTTCTGTTTGGCGACACCTCCTTCACAACACATACGTACTACACTACATGAACTCCTTGGATCTCTTACCTTACATCTGAACACTTCACACCCCACATGCACATCCAGAATGATGTGCATTCCCCCCCATTATGGTATTCATTGTACTTCTCATTCACACTCCTCTCCAACCTTACCTACATTTCACTATATAAGATGCACACCCCATGTTACAAACTCCTCAGATGGTTTACCTCTACATCTGAGTGAGTACTTCACTTTTCTTGCCCACCACACCATCTCACTTCTACCCTGCAGCATATCTAAACCACATTGCATCACCTTCTCTGTGCATGCAACCACTATACTCTGCTGCAGTGATGCCACTGCCTGTCGTGCTCATGGCAATGAGCTTCTCCTATGTACTCACATTCATATACATCTTGGCTGTAACCATCTCCCATTTCCTGCATGCACAGAGGCTTGAGGCTGCAGGCTGATGAAGGCAGGCCATGTGTGAGATGGAACTTGGATAGTTCTTATTCTTAGTAGGACGCTACTGTAACTACTTATAGTAGGTCCTTACTTGCATGGACCATGAGGCTTTGTACAGTAGAACTTGTGTGTAAGTGTATGTGTATGTGTGGGTGTGAGTACAGTATACAAAACAAAAAAGGAAATAGCCCATTAGATAATGATGGGATGTCAACACAGGCATGCATGAGAAAAGGAGATGAACAACCAGTAAACTGGTGCAAATGAGTGCAGACAAGTAAGAAGAAAGGTGGCTAGAGTCAATAATATTAAGGGAAAAGACTGCAGGTATAAATACAAGTATGGACAGTGCACAGACCATGTAAGTGTGAGTGGCTGAGAGTGTGTGCAGAGTATAGTACAGAGTGTGAGAAAGTCCAACACCCCCCCTTGCTATGGACACACATCAGGGAGGCTAAGGGATGTGTGATGAGAGAGGAAAAAAAGGAAGTGGTAGAGGTTTGTTTAACATGTCTGCGATGATGGAAGCAGAGGGACAATGATGTATAGTAACAGAGGAATCAGAAATACACTGCCTGATGAAGTGGAAACAAATATCAATGTTTGGAGCCTCTTCCTGTCACTGGGTTGTTTGCAATATCAATTTAGCCCTTGTTGTCCCCATGCAGTGCTGAAGCTTCAGTCTGCTCAAAACCTATCTCCAAGAGTAACATCCTAAGCCACTTTGCCTGAGCTGCTGCTTGTGATAACACCATGTATTCAGCCTCTGTGGACAAGAGAGAAACCACATGCTGTTTCCATGATACCCAAGCCACTGTGCCTTCTGCCAGTTTGAATACATATGCTCCCATGGATCTGTAATGATCTTTGTCAGCTGCCCAGTCAGAATCAGAATAGCAATTAAGGCCAGAATTAGAGAGTCCATGATACTGGAGATGCTGGTGGAGAGATCCTTTGAGGTCATGAGACAATGGTGGCATAAAAGAGAGACCCAATGAGCTGTTGGTACTCAGACCTGAGTGAGGATGAGGCAATGTCATTTGATTTGATGAGGGAGATGGATGAATGGAGTGGAGTTGGAGTAGGATTACAATCAGTGAGTCTGAAGCAGTCCAAAATGTCTGAAATATACACAGTTTGGTCAATCTCAAGCATGTATTTTGACCTATCTCTGGTGATGTGAAGACCCAGATAAGAGCTTGTTTCTTCTAGATCCATCATCTTGAATATGTCAGACAATACCTTCTTGACAGCCACAACTTTGCAGAGTGGATTGTGAAGTCATTGACATATAGTACCATGATGAAGGGAGTGGAGGAGGTGGTTGGTACATATATGCTGGAGTCTGCAAAGGCACAGGTGAAGCTGAGATTGAGCATAGTGGCATGTGCTTTGTGATGTCATTGTTGAGTTTGCACACATTGTCTTCTGCTCCTTTAACAACAAACCCATGCAGCTGCAACATGTACATGTTTTCTTCCAGGTCTCCATTCAGGAATGCTGACTTGACATCCATGGAGTGTACTTCCAGGGCAGCAACAGCAAGGAGTGTGTGAAGGGATTTGAAGCAAGCCACTGGAGAGAAGGTTTCTGAGTAGTCAATGCTGTGTCACTGTGTGAAGCCCTTGGCAACAAGTCTGGCTTTGTATCATCCATCAACTTTGCACTTTAATACCCACTTATTCTCAACTAAATTTGGTCCTGCTGGTAGATCTATGAGATCCTAGGTGCAGAGTCTGGTGAGCATCTGGAGTTCTTGTTCACATGTGGCAGTCCAGGAGTTGGCAGAGTCAGAGGCAAGCACTTGTTTAAGTGTAATGTTATTATGTGTGATGGCATGAGATAGAAGAGTGGAGGGCAATGGCTGACTGTACAGAGTAGAAAAAATGTCATCATCATTGTCAGACCCCCCTCACTTGACATCTGCTACAGAGTATGAACCATAGGCACTGTCATCAAACCAAGTAGGATGACAAGTTTCACACTGAGGCTGGAGAATGGGTCCACCATGCAGAAGTTGTTGGTAGTCAAGCAAAGCCCACTTCATGGTTAACCCACTTTGCCCAATACAAGGACTGGTAGCTCAGTTGGTTAGAGCACACTTCTAGTATGTGGGATGTCTTGGGCTCAATTCCTGGCTGGTTCACATTTTTTCCCTCATTGTCCCCTGAGGTCCCTGGGCTGAAACTAGCAGAAGTTCAGCATGAGCCTGAGGGCATCCTGACTGACACTGGCAAGGATGACTGAACCACTGTGGGGGATCAATGGGAGTGCCAGGAGTGCCATGATGAGTACACTGTGCTTGACAAGAGGGGAGAGGTGGTGGAGCAGATGGAGGGGTGACAGGAGTGATGGAAGAAGATGGAGGAGCATGAGGGCCTTCAGGGTCAGCTGGTGGAACAGGGGCATGATCAACAGCTGGAAGAGCAGACAGAGCAGGAAGATGACCAGCAACTGGTGGTGTGGATGGAGCAGGACCAGAGCCACTGTCATTGCCATCATCACTGTCATCATCACTGTCATCATCACCAACACTGTTGTTGGGCAGAGGAGCAGCAGGAGGTAAGAGAGAGGTGATGGGGTGAGAGCAGGGACCAGGAGTTCATCAAAGATGGCATTGTGGCTGATTATAACTTTGTGAGAAGTGGGGTCCCAGAACCTCCAACCTTGCACCCCACTTTCATGACTGGTGAATACCATAGGACACACCTGGGGTTCAAGCTTGGAGTGGAGGGTGGAAGGAGTGTGAACAAAGGAGTGACAGCCAAAGGCATGGGGATGGGAGATGTCACCCAAATTCCAGGCAGAATTGGGTGTGTTCCAGGAGGGATGATGCATTGGAGAGTGGTTGTATGTGTGGATGGTGGTTTAGAGTGCAAATTCCCAGAACCCAGCAGACAGGCCAGCTTGATGAAGCATAGGAAGCATATGATCAAGGATTGTCCAGTTCCATCATTCTGCACAGCCATTTTGCTGTGGAGAATACAGGATGGTAAACTGATGAGTGATCCCCTTGTCCAGTAAGATAGTGTGTAAGGATGCAGCCATGTATTCTCCTCCATGATCAGTGTGCAGATTTTCAATGGATCACCCAGATTGGTTTTCAGCCCATGCCATGTAGGCAGTAAAGGCAGCTGTTGGCTAGTCTTTCCTTTTTAAGGGATATACCATGCCATACCCAGAGAAGTTGTCAAAGAATGTTGTGAAGTAGATGTTGCCTTGGATTGATAATACTCTCATTGGACTGACAAGGTTAGAGTGTATGAGGTTGAGGATGTAGTCAGAGCATGAGCTTGAAACAAAGAAGGGAGCACATGTTTACTTCCCCAGAGCACATCTGGTGCACAGGTGTGGGGAAATCAATGAGGGAGAGTAGTTGAATCCAAGTACTTGGGTTTTGCTAAGAGTGGCCTATTGGACAGTCTTAGGGATTTGTTGATCAAATACTCCTGGTAACAACATTGTTGATATAGATATTCCTGATGTTGATGAGGAGAGGGATCAACAAGATAGCAATAAGAATGATAGCTCTGATGACTATACAAGGATCCAGGATGAGTATAGGATGTCTTAGTGATGCTTCATGACTTAGAGATCTTAGACTTAGTTCTAAGAGTCATGAAGCAAGTTGTGAGCAAGCTTAGATCAAGTGCAGTGTAAGAGAGTCCTTAGCAAGTAAATAAAGAAAAATAAGAAGAAAGATAACAAGATGTTTTATAGTACTTGGAGTAAAACTCTCAGCTCAGTATGTAAATACTGTAGTACTATAAAGGTCAGATTATTTAGTCCTTACTATAGATTATGCACTAGTTAAACTAGAATCTCTAGTAAGTAGAAGAAAAAAGACTGAAAGAAAAGAAAAATAAGTCTATTACAAGGTGCCAAAGCAAGTGCCTCATAACAGGCTTCTCTAATATGTTTGACCACTTCAGGTGATATATGTCTGAGACACTGATGCCAAATGTCAAGGTTAGGAGTAGAAATGGCACTTAGTACAACATTTGGATTAAGGTGGAGCCAGTAGTTGCCATTGTGAAGATGTCCAGAACAATACTCAATTCCTTCTCTTGATACCATGTAGCTCTGTTTCCTGAATGTGATTGTGAAGCCAAGGGAGTCCAGTTTACTGATGGATATGGAATGGTGATTGGATTTTGGGACATGGAGGACTTGTGATAGCATGAGAGACATAGTTTGATTGTTGGAGTGGTAGGCAGTGTGAGTAATGACACCAATGCCTAGAGTAGGAATGGTGGAGTTGTCCCCAAGAGTAACTAGATGGAATGTGGTGGAGTATGTATGGAAATTGGATTTGTGGGGAGCAATGTGGTCAGTGCACCCAGAATCCATCATCCATAGATTTTTGTCATTTGAGATTGCAGAGCATGAGGAAAGGACAAGTAATTTGTGTGGAGAGTTGGAGTTTCATATATAGAGTGAGTAGAAGTGGAGTAGGAGGTGGCAAAGCAAAGTATAGCCAGAATTAGGTGGAGGAAGACAATGGGAGATTGTGCAGGCCAGGCAGGGCCCATAACCTGAAAAACTCTCATGGTGATGAGGCTTGAGGCTGCAGGCATGTGCAAGAAAAGGAGATGAACAACCAGTAAACTGGTGTTCATGAGTGTTGATTTGCCACTACCATATGACACTGAGCACACTAATACATCTTAAGTATTCTTGCTTTCATCTTATCTTATCTCCTTCATCACTGGCCACATATTGTGCCAGTATTTCTCAGTTTGGGCTCCTCTATAACTACATTCTGCCCTTACTATATCTACTGCATCTTTTCATTGTACCACCTCAGCACTCTAGCAGTTTGCTGAGGTAAGTACTTCAGCATGCTCTTCTCCCCTCTTGTCTGACAGTACCTTCTGTACAGTCTCTGTTACGAGGCACTTGCTTTGGCACCTCATAATGTTTTTTCTTTTTTCTTTTTCTCTTTTCTTTCTTATATCTCACTTACTATAAGCATAGTATTAACTACAGCTGTGAGCTTAGCTTCAACTTATAGTAAGGACTCTTTCTCTTTCCCTTTATAGTACTACAGTATTTACATGCTGTGCTGTGAGTTTAACTCCAAGTACTATCAAGCTTTGTCATCTTCTAATCTTTATTTATTTATTTACATTTAATTGCTAAGGACTATCACTATACAATTAGCAAGGGCTCATCTTTCTCATCTTTATTTATCTCTCAATCATTTCATACCTGTGGCTACTGATTACTTTAGTTCACTATGGATGTAACTTGGTCACATGATCTCATTGATTGCTGTGCAATCATCATTGATCAGTGAACCTTATTTTACTTGTACTATCTTTAGTACATTCTGTTTTGTACAAGTCATTGAAAGACTGGCAGTCTTAAACCCCAGTCTTGTCAACTTTGCAATCTAGGGATTCTCCTATACTGCACTTGATCTCACTCAGTTTCGCTTTGCTTCAACTAATCTAAGAACTAAGTCTAAGATCTCTAAGTCACTCTAAGTGTTGCTAAGACATCCTAAACTCATCACCCTGGATCCTCATTTAGTCATCAGCAGTATCACCCTTATTGTTATCTCATTGATCCCTCTCTTCATCATCATCAGGAACATTTATTATGCATATCAAGCATACAATGACTACCTTGTTACCAAGGGTATAGTTATCACAAACCTTCCCTAAGACCATCCAATAGGCCACTCTTAGCGGTCTCCCTCTATCTTGCATAGATGAGCATCACATGCATGTAACAACAGAAAACAACCACAGTGACATCAGGCAAATACAACAACATTAATACACCACACATAATAATCATCCACGGTCACATCAATCACACATTTGCTTTGGTGCTGGAACAGAGGACTAGGTTCAGCTGACAAGGAGCAGGACTGATAGGATGTATAGGCCAAGGCCTGTTCAAGGCCTGCCAAAGTAACCATGGAGTCATGGGTCACAAAGTCAGCATTTGGTGCAATCAGTGCTTTTCCTTTTTTGCTCATCCTTTACAGTATGATACTTTATTTGTTCACACCCAGACTCCACCTCATTTCAAATTATCCCTATGATCAACCCTATGTTGTAAATGTTCTGTTTTGTTTCATTGTGTTCTAGTCTTGGAGCTTGTTGCCTGCCAGAATGAATAGATCTCCCCCTGCCCCTGATTTGTCTCCCCTATCCTGCCCAAGTTTGAAGGTGAAAAAGCACTATCTATCCTTCCTCTCTTGCATCCAATAAATCAAGAAAGTATGCATACCTTGTAGGTCATGTTTATAGTTGCATTGCATCTGCATTGTGTTCTGTTTGTGTTGTGATCTCTCCTGTCACATTCTCATCCATGTTTATTTTGTATTGCATTGCATTTTGTTCATGTTATAGTTGTGATTACCACATCACATTTTGTCATATCTCTCTACTGTTGCCCAGTCATGTTGTATTATCATGTCACTCTCTTGCTAAACTACTAACTCTCTGCCCTTTTGGTGTCTAGAGGATCTTACAGCTTGCACCCTCCAGCATTTGTTGTGGTTGTGATTGTGGATTACACTCACATCCTACCACAGTGCATATCATATTGGAGCCCAGTGCAAGGGGCTGCAAGTCAAGATTACATCTAGACACCATACAACCTTCATCCACACCAATGTACAAGCTCACCAACTATTGAAGTGCTCCAAGATGATCTAGAGCAACTTGTCAGCCCATCACACTATTCACCACCTCCAGTACATTCCCCACTCACAGAAGAAGAGCTAACCATTACACTGCACATGTCATCACCCATAGACACATCATTCTTCTCTGCACCTAGTGGCTTATCATCTCCATCATCTCCAATCTTGACTACCACCCTGACTCTATCCTGACAAACCAATTCCATATCTCTCCCACATATCCCACCAATGGCAACTCAGCATGCAATACCCATGCAAGGCAATAGAAGTGCCCTTAAATTCAACCCAAAGCACCCCTGCAACCCCTGACAATATTTCAAAGACCATGGATTCCACTTCAACCTCACTCAAATTCAAGACAGCCAAATGTGTAAAATTCACACCCAACACTATGTCAACATAGATGTCCAGGACCTCTGGATGATGCTGCCTACATACAAAGACACCACAAAAACATATGAAGATTTCAAGGTAGAAGATATGAACAATATCTGGGGTCAGAGGTCACTAGAAAGTGGACTCATGCTGATCTATCCTTTCTCATACAAGAGCACAGGCTTTTGGGTATGCAATTGCTCAGTGATTTTGCTGACTATCATTGCCAGTTTGTATGTAGTAATCACAGGTTCCCTGTGCAGCACCCAGTGGCTCTCAGAATATGAGCAGGGTAACCACTATTCCAAGGGCTTCCCACCTAGTCTGTGGGAATGCATTGCTCTGCATTTACAGATTGTCCTGCTGCAGCACAATTGCAAAAATGCATATCTGCTCAAGGACATAGAGGTGGCAGCATGCTATGTGCTTCATGACACAATGTCTGCAATTTGTGCAACAAGCACAACACCATCCACTACTAGTTCTGTTTCTTCACCACCTGCCATTATTGTTAAAACAGAACCACCCAAAGTACCAGACATGGACACTTGGGCTCAGGCAATTGCCAGAGTGCTTGGGTCTCAACATGTGACACATCTGCAAAGTACAGCACCACTGCATGAAAATGGTAATGCTTGCAATTTCTGCAGTGAGACAAACCACTATATTCACAAATGTTTGGTCATCAACAACTACATCACACAGGGTAAAATTAGTCAGAATGCTGATGGAAAGGTTGTTCTACCTACAGGAATCTTCATATCTAGAGGCATCACCAGAAGGTGGTTGCAAGACTGTTGAGATTGGGGCAGTGTGGAAAAGGAGAGATAGACTATTGCAAGACACAGATAGGCTTATAAGCTAACAAAGAGAAAGAGCCACCAAAGGACTATAGTCTAAAGGTAGGAGAGCATCTGAGTGATGATAGAGGGTGCATACAAGAGAGAGTATGCAAGAGATAGAAGAAGACTGCACAGAGTAGGTACTTGTCAGATGGTGATAAGAGAGAGTGCAAAAGAGTACCCACCTCAGCAGCTATGCAAGACTGTTGAGGTAGGATGATGACAGAGCAAGACAGATATAGTAATGCAGTATAAAGTTGTAGAGGAGCTTTAACCATAAAGAGCAGGAGTGATGAAAAAGGAAAGAGAAAGTGGAATGATATTAGTATGTAAGAGTGTGTTCAGCATCATGTGGTAGGTAAAAATTGACAGTTATATTGCTCCATGTTGCAATGCAACAGGTTTTTACGCTAGTGAAGTTATAGTAGGACAATGACAGAGTTAAAGAGGAGTCCTAACCATAAAAGATAAAGAGAGTCCCAAAAGGGAAACCTGTGACCCTTGTCAGTACAGCACGTAACTGGCCGAGAAGAGATCAGATATAAGACTTATTCAATATGTAGGAAGGGTCTGCACAGCATTCTACAGAGATGGACCAAGAAAATTCAACAGTCTCAGGGTCAAATTGTAGCTAAGTGCTAGAGAAGCTGAAGTCGAGCGCAGCGAGACGGAGCCTTTGTGGAGGCTAACCAATCAGGTACGTGTATGAGAAGCAAGGCTGCGAGATCTTTTCACGCTCCAGCTTGCTTCACCCGACATTGCGGGATGTTTTTTCGACCCACCCACCTCCCTTTTGTTTCAAAACTATGTCCCTTACGCGCGGTGGTGTCCCGATCCCCAAAGTTTCCGGATAGATTTGAGCTCGGTTCGAGGTTCGCAGGGACGGATTATGCATCTACGGGATTGTGTACAAGAAGACCGTTGCTTCCGGTTATCCGAAGACCTTGTCCTCAAACGTAACATATCGTGACCCGGGGCGACCGTGGTGCGACAAGCCAAGGCTGGGTTGACTTTTCGGGTAACCGCGTGGTTCTCTCCCTACTTGACTTCATCTCCAGCCCTAGTACAGTCGTCGTTCTGGTTGAGCTTCTTGAGGGCGTCGACTACACTGTAGTTCGTCGGAGGCGCCGACACAGCATCTAAGGTCAATGAACCGATAAAGCCAGCCTTAAATCCACCGTGCCCAGCCTTTATCTAGATTATTGGTATCTCGCTCACATTGGACATGAGTGTCCATGTCCAGAATTCGACCAAAAGACTCAGTCGCAGACGCAAAACTCCCCACACCATATGGCGCCGCTTCGATCTGCAGCCAAAGGTGTGAGCGGTTATGCAGGATGCAATGCAGTATATCGCACAAACCACGTCAGTATCGGAGTCAGCATTGAGACTGCACAAGCTGCAGCATCTCTGCGGCGCTCTCTGCGCTCTTTCTGAACAGATCGTCCATTTACGCGGATATCCTCCAATCTTCCTCCTTTTTGATGTGGAATAACTTGTCGATTGTGCCTCTCGGGGCTGCACCTCGCCCCGCTGCGAAAGCAGCGCCTTCATCTAGGACTGCAGCGCAGTGTTGTGCCCCGCGAATGCCGTGATGACCTTGAGGAGCGCTACTTTCCTTCACAGACCTTATACTATATGTATGCTACATGAATCATCAGTAGACCGAATGGCCCTATCAATTAGACAGTTGTCTTTCTGGAAATGTTCTTACTGATCATGTTTGTTGCAAAGGCCCCCCCCTCTTACAATAGTACCATCGCTGGCAGGGATGACCCCATTTTTCACTTTGCGAGGCACGGCGAATGCGAAGACAAACGTTAACGCAAAGGTCAAGATGGCAGCAAGCGGGAAAAGATGTTGTTGCTATGGACATCAATATGCTATCCCTCATACAAACATGTACATGAACGGAATAGGTTGTTTTATTCGTGATACCGAAAACCAGCACAGAAATCCGCCCAGGCGAAATCTCTCGAAGGAAGAGAAGTACGAGTCAAGTATTGATTGCTGAGGACGTGTTGCAACAACATTGCAACATAAGAAGAGTCTGTCCAATTGTCGATCCAGGCAATGGCAAGATCGCATGATATGGTGCTACGGGAGGTTATTAGATGCTGATGACTTAAAACGCTATATTAAGACGTCGTATCGCATAACAAGCCACATATCTGAGGCGAGGAAGCTGAATGACATGGTTGAGGATAGACGGAAAATGGCAATGCTGAAGGAAGAAGACATGAGTAGGCTGCGTACTCATTCTCCGCGAATACAGACATACCTCCCACGGTAGTAGTCTGTGCACCTCAAATATCGAGAGCAAGAAAAGCGCCGCCAATCTCGAGATTGGACAACTGATGAGCTGCGGCATTCACCATCTCGAACTCCCAGGTCATTGACTGAAGCCCAACACCATGGGTCTTAAGGATAATTCTAGTAGGAGCACCCTCGCCCTGGCTGAAATTTGTGAGGGCTGTGAAAATCTTCGGTTGGCGATCAAAGGCACGTTCGAAAGTCACCGTGCCTTTGAAGTTCTCCGTATGCACCCCTTGGATGATGCCGATGGAGATACCATGAGCATTCGATGGGAATGCAATCCACTGTATCTGAGCATTATTACGCTTATTGACAGGGAGACCTTGGGCATTCCAGGTATCAAGGTTGATGGTAAACCCGGTCTCATCGATATCTGTTGCGTATACTTGGAGACGACGGTGCTGCTTCTGTAAGGACCAGCCAGTTAGGCCAACGAAGACTTTTGGAGGAAGTGTGAAGTGGCGGGAGAAACAGATTCGTGCATGGATCCGATTGACATCCTTGCGCACGAAAGGTAACATAGATGTGGTGTTGAAAGAACCGGTCTGAAACAGGGAGCCGGTTAGGTTGACCTGCAGCCAAGATACTTCTGAACTAATTTGGTGAGGATAGTCATCCCAGCTATCGCGGGATCCAGTGCTTCTTCTGATATAAAATGTGGAGTCAGTGCTTGACGGGTCGACTGATTGTGGCGCGGAAACGGAATGCACTTCGCCGCGGAGCGAGTTCAAGCCTATGGCGACTGCCATTGTACTACCAGAGTCGACTGTTACAGAGGCATAATCATTGTTATTGCATCTGACCACCCCCACGGCATAGGCTGTCCGAGGATAGGTATGATCCCGAACGAGAGCTATATCCCTTTCGGAGAGCTGTGTTGGGGTGTCAAGGGCAGGGCCATTTCCAACCAGCGAGCGAGGAAGCCAATACTTCATGACGGACCCTAAATCCGAGTCTACATAATGTTTAAGGCTTAGGCTGACCTTGCTGATGACGCTGCATTCAACGAACTTCGTCGACCATCTAAAAAGATCCGCATAATAGGAGTATATCTTCGGCTTGTCCAGCGAAACGTACGCGAGGGTGTAGGGAAGTTCATGTACTAAACCGATTGCGTGGCCCATTTCGTGAAGAATGATTACGCGTGCAGTGGTGGGGTCAGTGTCATCCGAGATAGAGATATTCATCGAGGGCTGAGAATCGGGGATGTATTTAGATCCAGAGCCCACATATGACCAGCACGTGTTATCGTGTGTGAAGGAGATGCGAATATCGGCCTTGCCAGAAGTGACCCATTCAAACCGGATGTCTGCGTAATCCTCCCAGGTAACAGCATGTTCCCTCACCTAGTGAAAAGTGAAAAAAGGTGAAATATTATCGGGGGTACATCAGCTGACACATCAGACCGAGGGCGCCACGCACCAAATTTTGAACTTTTTCACTTCCTCCCAGGAAGCGGACGCGAAGTGTGACATGACTGTCCCATAGATGATCACGACTCTTTTCTAGCACCTGCCGGTTGTTGGGGTAGGTGTCGAGACCCTTGAGTATATGTTCGGGCGCGAAGATCTCTGTGCAGAATAATTCGACGTTCTTGTCCGTCTCAACAGCGGGCGGGATGGAAAGGGTTCGAGTCGGTGTGGCGCACAAATGCTTGTTGGATGGCGGGTTGTTGAGATGTGATATTGGACGACTTGGGAGATGTTGTTCAACACGGTCATCATCTGGGTCACCGAAATCACCTAGCCGTCCAATCGTCCACCTGATGAGATATATATTTTTAGTTGAAGCAACTCACGGATATCAAAGGAAATTGTGTCAGGAGAAGAGAGCGCGGAAACACTTTCGTTCGGCGTTGCCTCTACAACGGGCTATCATAGAATGACAGATATGATGAAAAGAAGAATGCTTAGACAACGTTTCCCTTGACTCACGTTCTTCATTCCGGCTACAAGTCCGTCAACCAGGCGCTGTGCCTTTGCAACGTTGTCGGCGCTCTCATCCAACAATCCGTTGATCTGTAACGAGATCTTCGTATTGGTCTGAAGCATCTCGAGCATGGCATTGTCGCTCGCGTCCCTTTTCGAGAGAAGACACCTTAGGTCTGATTGTATCGCCTTGTCTTTCTCTGTGAACGTCGAAACCACGTCGATTAGCTGTTGTGTTTGCGAAGCAGTCTTTGCTTGCCGCATAACGTGGGCTTCGAGCGTGCGCTCTAGAACAGTTTTTTCGCTGTTAAGCCGCGAGATCATGTTGCTTAAGCTTTGCTGGCCATGGATTATCTGATCCGCGAAGGAGGACATATCATCCAGAGATGATACGGTGCTCGTATGAGACTGCGTCATCGTAGGGGAGCACACGTCGAAAGACATGCAACTGTCTGCTGCGATATTGGCTTCGAGGGAGCATATAACTTGAAATGAGAGCTACTCACTCGCTATGCAGGGAACAGGTGTGACCAGGGAAAGAGACAGTGTTTGAGATTTGCACCTGGGCAGAAGACTCGCCTCAAGGCAATTTTTGGCGCTGATAGATAAGAGTAGCCAACCAACACAGCAAAACTGAGAGCGGATTTGCCAGAATACAAGGATGGTACTAATAGCTTTCAATCGAGTCCTCTTAACATCAATACTATTAACTCAGTCATTTAATTAGATTGATTTCGACGTTCTCCCCGCCAGCACAAACATGGTGTATTCTAGCGGTCTCAGATTTCAGATCTCAGGCATCAGGTTCGACGTACAGCACATATCAGCCTGATAATCCAATATAAAATGAAAATTATAACATACGTAATATTTCAGGAAAGTAGTGCCGCACCAGCGATGTGAACAATCAGTAATACAACCATTACCGTGTTGGAATTGCAAATTAGCGCATACGCGACTCACCACCTTCTGCTCTAGGCAACTTAGCAAACGACGCGCACGCAAACTTTCGTCTCAAGTCTCTATGTGATTATAGATCTCTTTTGGATCACTCCACTACTGTACAGCTTTAAATATCTTTATTCCATCCACCTGCCTTAGTCTTCTTTTTTTCCTCAGCTCTTGTGCTGTTTTTTTCGAGGCTGAGGTGAGATGCACTTACATACATTTTTATTTTATTATACTAACTGGTGTCGGTTCATTGTCCTGTCATTAGGTACTAAACAAAGCCTGCATATTGTTCTTTCGAGGCTGAGTGCTATGTTCTTGTCATTAGGATGCCTTTTGGTGTTTTTTTGTGCAGAAAAGACGCATGTATAGCCTTTGTTTCAAGATACTGTAGGTAGGGCCGGAACCATCAGTCATAGATACATTTTACAAACAATAACTGAGACCCAATAAATGACGAAAATATCATCACCTCGACACTCATGCAGCCCTAAGGCTTGATTGAATGGTGGCTCCCGTTAATGTGCGTACGCAAAGTAATCCTATAGGAGTATTGCGCACACCGAAGTTGATGGAACGACGCTGAGAGGTCGCGCGCACTGAACGCGGAGCGGCCGACAAGTAGATGAACACTTTCCGTACGTCATCGACAAGATCGGGACTTCCGAATTCTGCGAACTATGGTACTTCACCTTCACGGACACGATGTTGAAGTTCATCGATGTGGGTTGCTTCCCTTGTTCTATGCCTTGATATCCGTCTGTTGTTGTAAATCGGTATCGGTGTAAACTGGTGTTGCAACTTAATAGCATAGGGTATCTACTTCCTAAAAATACAGCTCAGCTTCGACAACGGTAACAGGGACTGTATTGAACGAAAAGAATGGTTAGTACCTGCAAAGTATAGGAGACAGGTAGTAAACACGAACAGGAAAAAAAATATGACAGAATGTTTTTGAACTGGTACACTGAAACTCACGCATCGGCAACTGCCGACATGCCTAATACGGAAGGTGGGTGCAGGCACACGCGCACGCCGTTTGCAACAACTAGTTTGTATCCTGATATCAGGGTTCCAAAGCATGTTTCTCGTCGTCGGTATCGTCCTGTAGACATCCGATGAAGTGCGCATCTCTACTTCTGTACCCACGGTTTCTACCTGTTCACCACTTATTTTGCTTGCATCATGTCTTACAGGTGTTTCGTAGTGCTGAATTTGATACGATACATGCCTTCGCTCCGGTGGTGCTCATCAGCACGATCAACATTTCGGTTACAGAGCGTAAGAGCTAGCAGATAAGCGCAAGACGAGCTTTGGACAATATCAGCGAGGCATGGTTTAGACAGGCTGGAATAGAGTCACAGCACGAGATAGAAAACAAGACGACGAGACGGAGGTCAAGGGTGGAACACCCATCAGTCACAAGGCCAATGCCAATGCCAGTATAATGACAAGTACGTGAATGAGTGGTATGGCTATTGTCATGAATAATCTTTGTTACTATAGCAGATTTATGTGCAGGAGGAAAGTGGCTCATCTTGGCATTGTTCATTCAGAGTTCTCTCCAAAGTCAAGCACAAGGTATGAGACAGCTATATCATTCAAGCCCATCTGATTCAAGGTGTAGATCTTCCAGTCCATTTGCCAAGTTTGGATGTTATCTGTAAACCAATTTGATTGCATGAGGGCATTGCATCAATTCTTGTCAAAGCAGTGAAGATTTTTGGTCGACTGTGGAATTGTTGATCAGGCTTGGCCATGCCTTTGAAGTTCTTCACCCAATTACTCTGGAATTGGCCCTGTGACATGCTGGGCTGATTAGATGGAAGTGTAATCCATTGCACCTGAATGACTGAGATAAGGGGATATTCCAGGATTCTATGTTGATTGCAAAGCCCACTTTGTCTATGTTGGATACATAGACCTGAAGCTTCAGGGAAGGGTCTTGTAGGTCAAAGCCAGTGAGTCCCACCAAAACTCTCGGAGGTGCATCATATGCATGACGGAATATAATCTGCTGACGGAAGTTCATGTCTTCAGAAACCATTGAAGATCACACTGATGCAGTGTCAAAAGTGCCAACCTGGAGCAATGAAGCCTCGAAGTCGAATTGTAGTCAAGATAACCCGACATTGCATATGGAAGATAAATTCGAACACGGTCCGAGCTCACAAGGACGGATTGTGTATCTACGTCGTTGACATGGGATTATGTGCAAAGAGACCATTGCTTCCAGCTACCCAAACGCTCTGCTCAAACGCAGCACATTCAGACCTAGAGCAACTGTGGGGCGATGAGCCAAGGCCGGGTCGATGTGTAGGGTAATAAAGCATGATTCTCTCCAGGCTTGACATGGTCCTCGCAGTTATAATGGATTCAGCGGGGCTCTCTCTTTATGATAGCGTGCTCGGTAGGACGCCCTTGATCTCGTCGACAGGTTGGTCATTGGAAGCAGGCACCGACATTGAGCCCTCAGAGACGAGAGGAAAGTGACCGGGATCTCGGAGATCACCAGCGACTTGCATAGATCTAGTGCAGCCACCGTTCTGGTTGAGCTTCTTGAACGCGTCTACCACGCTGGAGTTCGTCAGAGGCGCAGACACTGTATTTAAAGCCAAAGAACCGACTTAAATTCACCATGCCCAACCTTACGCGCGTTTCTGGTGTCTCACTCATGCTGAACACGACGTGCGCGTCCGGAACCCGGCCGAAAGGCTCAGTTGCAGACACAAGACTCCCCGCACCATATGATGTCGCTTCTGTCTGCGGCCAAAGGTGTGAGCGGTTAATGCAGGATGCAATGCAGTGTATCGAACGTACCATGTTAGTGTCTGAGTCGACTTTGAGACTGTACACAAGCCGCTGCATCTCTGCAACGATCTCCGCGCTCTCCCTGAACAGATCGTCTATCTGCGCAGATATCCTCCGGGCTTCCTCTGTTTGGATGTGGAAGAGTTGGCTGATTGCATCTCTCAGGGCTGCATCGCTCTCGTCCTGTTGCGAAAGCAACACCTTCATTTGGGACTGCAGCGCCGTACCGCGCTTCGCGAATGCCGTGACGACCTTGGGGAGCGCCTGGTGTGCGATGCGGCCCTCTTCTGCTATGACGCGTACGACTCGGGTCTGCGCTGCAGCTCGTCGTTCTTCCGCTCGTCCATCTGTACGACCAGCCTGGCCATTGTCTCCTGGCTTAGATAAAACTGCTGCATGAGAGGATCAGGGTCCTGTGAATCCGAAGTTGTCCCAGCATGGTCAAAGCTCGGAGACGAATGCAATGTCTGGGAAGAGCTGAGGCCTGTCTGTGATACGTTGGCTCTTATTGCATACGGCGAAAAATCATCTAGGATGCGAGGGATTCGATGTGAGAAAAGTCGACGTATTTGCCATGTGATGAACAAGTCGGCTAGATGCCTGGACAGAGTCAGACTAGACTATCTGGATGTTATAAAAGTGTCAAGTCTTGAAATTAAAAAAGGCTATACATGTGTTCTTCTGCACAAAAACACCAAAATGTCCTAAGAACAAGGACAATACACTCAGCCTCGAAAAGACAACACGAGAGAGCTGAGGGAAAAAGCGAATTAATGCGGATAGAAGAAATTGAAAAATAAATAAAAATAAAATAACTGTGGCTTAAGACCGTACAGTAGTGGAGTGATTAAAAAGAGATCCGTAATCATATGTTTTTTTGAGGCTCGAAGACAAAAGTTTGCATACGCGTCGGCGTTTGCCGAGTTGCCTAAAGTGGAAGGTAGTGAGTCGTGCACGCGCCGGCTTGCAATTTCAACATCGAGCGTATGATCAGCTGTTGCAATACGAGAGCACGGTCACGATTTTAAAAAAAAAAGTCGATATATTTAGATCAATCATCAGTAGAGCAAAGGGTCCTATCAACTTGACAGTTGTCTGTATGTAAACGTTCTTAATTAATCAAGTTTGCCGCAAAGGCTTCTTCCACTACAGTACTGTCAGGGCCGGCGAACAATGTCTGTGCCTTCTCATTTTTCACTTCGCGAAGTGCAGCGAATGCGAAGACAGGCTTCAAGGTCAGCATGGCAGCAAGATGTAGTTCCTGCGGACATTAGTATGTTATAACACATCATGTCCACACACCGACATGAACAGACATATATCAACGGAATACTCGCGATGGCACCGAAGGCCGACCCAGAATGTCCGGTAAAGTGAAAGCTGTAAAAGAAAAGAAAAGAAAAGAAAAGAAAAGAAAAGAACGAATTATTCAACGAAGAGGTACGAGTTCAGACTCATTGCTACTAACTGTGGCTCTCATTATTCGAAACCCTACTTCAAGTTGGCCCTAGATATCAGGGGCCAGATGCGAGCTTCATCGATGTTTTTGCCATTGTCTTTGTCTGGTATGATGTGTCTGTTTATCATTCTGGTACTGACGTTGCTTGTCTGCGTCCTCTTCCAGAGCCGACTTTTCCGGTCAAAATCGGGGCCGTGGAAAACGGAATCCGAGACAAATGTTTCATATTCGGCGATATCACAGCTGACTAGACGAGTCTATCCATAACCTTCGGAGACCATCTTTTCCGCGTAGCATCCGTATACTTCGTGCTTGCTCCACGAGACGTGACAATAGAGTATGGAAGCTCATGTACCAGCCTTCGCACAAAATTACCCTTAGTGAATATATGTGGGACGGTAGCATGACGTGTTTGATAGTAAGACATCTACCGATCATCAGGAAAGCATGTAATTTGGTAGTCCGGTGTCACCGACCTTACGCATCGTCGTAACACAATCACGCACTTCGCGGGCAGAGCGCCATCGCACTCGCGCAACCATTGGTCGTCCCAGCATCGTTGCAGTCCCCTCGCACCCTCGTCCCGCTGAGCATCCTCGCGCACCTTGAACATCATACGCACCGCATCGTCGATCATCAACTTGCCCTCAAACACCTCCGGCACCGCTTTAACGTCTCGGCGCTCCCCTCAACGCTGACAAGGATGGATCCGTCGTCATCACCTCGACGCAGCTGGCACAGCACCTTCCACAATCGTGAGCCCTGACGCACCAAGCACGTCGCTTCGTTGTACACCTCGGTATCTGTGAACAGCACCATCTGTTGCTGGTTGGCGGGTACATACGTCTGGTAATTTGCGGTACTTGGATAGCACGGGTACAGAGTCGATTGACTTCCGTGAGCGTGTCCTGGTAGAAAAGTGATTCGTGACCATGGAGTATATAAAGGTTGGAAATGCTTTTGAACGCTGGGCGACAACCATCTGTACGTCGTTTACACAGCGGGAGCTCGCTGAAAACATGTTGACAAAAAGTACACCGCAAATGTTTCAGTACAGCGTGCCAGGTCTGCTAAATCGGGGTAATGACATAGAGCAAATCGGTACGTTGTTTCGTATGTTGCAACAACAATGCAACATAACAGTGTAGATTTTCCCTTCGACCTCTAATTACCGATCCAGGCAATGACAGATAGCATGATATGATGTTACAGGAAGCAATGAGACGCCTATGATCTAATGCTGCATCAAGACATCATATCACATAACAAGCCGCATATCTGAGGCGAGGAAGCTGAATGACATGGCTGAGGACGGGCGACAAGGAACAATGCTATGGGATGAAGATTGGAGTGAGCTTCGTACCCATTCACCGCGAACACACCATACCTTCTACGAGCGTGATCTGGAGTTATTTGTGCACCCTGCTCCTTAGATATCGAGAGCAAGAAAAGCGCCACCAATCTGGAGGTTGGACAACTGATGTCCTGCGGTATCCATTGCCTCGAACTCCCAGGCCATTGATTGAGGACCAACATCGTATGTTGTCAACAGGATAGGAATGTCCTGGTTCCAGTCGAAATTTGTGAGGGCTGTGAAAATCTTCGGCTGGCGATCAAAGGCAGGTTCAAAGGTCACTGTGCCCTTGAAGTTTTCCGAATGCACCCCTTGGAAAACGCCAGTGGAAATACCGTGCTGGGCATTCGACGGAAATGCAATCCACTGTACCTCAGCATTATTGCGCTCATCGACAGGGATACCTTGGGCATTCCAGGTGTCAAAGTTGATGGTAAAGCCGGTCTCATCGATATCTGTTGCGTATACTCGAAGACGACAATGCTGCTTCTGTAAGGACCAGCCAGTGAGGCCAACGAAGACTTTCGGAGGAAGTGTGAAGTGGCGGGAGAAAAAGATTCGTGTGTGAATCCGGTCAAGATTCGTGTGTGAATCCGGTCAAGATCCTTGCGCATGGAAGATAACATAGATAAGGTGTTGAAAGAACCAGTCTGAAATAGGAAGGCGGTTGAGTTGATTCGCAGCCAAGATATTTCTGTATTATTTCGGAAATATCTGCGATCGCAGTGACCGTCACGTCCGGTGCTTCTTGTGATACGTAATATGGTGTTAGTACCCGACCAGGAGCCTGATTGCGACGCGAAAATGGAATGTATTTCGCCGCGGATTGAGTTCAAGCCTATAACAGTTGCCATTGTACTAGCAGAGTCGACTGTCACCTGGGCGTCACCATCGTTGCATCCAACTACCCCCACAGCATAGGATATCCGAGGATACATATCGCGAACAAGAACCACGTCCTTGTCCGAGAGTTGTGTTGCCATGTCAAGGGCAGATCCATCTCCAACCAACGAGAGGGGAAGAAAATACGTCATGATGGACCCCAGATCTGAGTCTGTGTAACGTTCAAGGCTCAGACTAGCCTTGCTAATGATATTCCTTTCGACGGCCCTCTTCGACCATCTAAAAGTATCCGCATAATAGGAATACATTTTCGGCTTGTCCAGCGAAACGTACGCCAGGGTGTATGGAAGTTCATGCACCAATCCAATTGCGTGACCCATTTCGTGAAAAATGATAGCACGTGCAGTGATGGGGTCAGTGGCATCCGAGATAGAGATATTCGTCGAGGGCTGAGAATCGGGGATATATTTGGATCCAGTGCCCACGTACGACCAGCACGCATTGTCATGTGTGAAGGAGATGCGAATCTCAGCCTTGCCAGAAGTGACCCATTGAAATCGGATGTCTGCGGAGTCCTCCCAGGTAACAGCATGTTCCTTCACCTAGCGAAAAGGCATCAGGCATATGTTTCGTCGACACACCAGACCGACGGTGTAAGCGCCACGCACCAAATTTTGAACTTTTTCACTTCCTCCTAGGAAGCGAACGCGAATCGTGACATGACTTTCCCACAGATGCTCGCGACTCTTTTCTAGCAGCTGCCGGTTGTTGAGGTAAGTATCGAGGCCCTTGAGTACATGTTCGGGTGCGAAGATCTCTGTGCAGAATAACTCGGCATTCTTGTTGATCTCAGAGGAAGCGGACGGGATAGAAAGGATCAGTGGAGCGCACAAACGTTTGTTGGATGACGGGTTGTTGACATGTGATATCAGACAACTTGGGGGACCACTCGGGGGATTTTGTTCATCAGCACGGTCGTCGTCTGTGTCGTCGAAATCACCTAATTATCCTATCGTTCACTTGGTGAGATCTATAGCTTTAGTTGTCATAGCTTACGAATGCCAAAGGAAATTGTCTGGGGAGAAGAGATCGTGGAAACGCTTTCATCTGGGGTAGTCTCTACCACAGGCTAGAAGGACAGAGTCGATAAAAGAAGAATGTATAAACACGTCTCCCTTGACTCACGTTCTTCATCCCAGCTACAAGTTCGTCAACCAGGCGCTGTGCCTTTGCAACGTTGTCGGCGCTCTCGTCTAACAATCCGCTGATCTGTAACGAGATCTTCGCATTGGTCTGGAGCATCTCCAACATGGCATTGTCGCTCGCGTCCCTGTTGGAGAGAAGGCTCCTTAGATCTGATTGTATTGCCTTGTCTTTTTCTGTAAACGTCGAAACCACGTCGATTAGCTGTTGTGTTTGCGAAGCAGTCTTTGCTTGCTGTATAACATGGGCTTCGAGCTTGCGCTCTAGATTAACCTTTTCGCTGCCAAGCTGTGAGACCATGTTGCTTAAGCTTTGCTGGCCATGGATTATTTGATCCGCAAGGGAGGTCATGTCGCCCAGAGATGACAGGGTGCTCATATGAGACTGCGTCGTCGTGGGGGAGGATACGTCGAGAGGTGCGAAACTATCTGCTACAAGTTTAGCTTTGAGGGGGCGGGGCATAAAAATGGGAGCTACTCACTCTGCATGAGGAGAACGGGTGTGGCTGGGAGAAAGAGACGGCGTCTAAGCTTCGCGCCTGGCCTGAAGCCTGGCCTCAAGGCAATTATTGGCGCCTGACAGTTAAGAGTAGTCGAGCAACGTAGCAAGGCTGGATTTGCGGGAACACAAGGATAGCATTGGAAGCTTCCAGGCAAGTCCGCTAAGCATCAATAACGTGATCTCAGTCATTTAGTTTCGACGTTCTCCCCGTCAGTACGATCGTGGTGTATTCTGTTGGAATTGCAAACTGGCGCATGCACGACTTACTATTTCCTTTTTGGGCAACTCGGCAGAAGCCGACGCGCGCGCAAACTTTCGTCTCCCCTCCGCAGAAAAACATATGATATCTACCTACTTTTTCGATCACTCCGCTACTGTATAGTTTCAAGCCACAGGTAGTTTATCTGGCCCGTTTACGATACCTCGCCTTTTTTCCCTCAGTCCTCGTGTTGTTTTCGAGACTGAGTGTTCATTGTCCTTGTTATTAGGACACTTTTTGGTGTTTCCTGTGCAGGAGAACACCTGTTTTATAACCTTGTTATTGCAAAATATTCTTGCAGCCTCGGCGATTGGATGACAATTGTGGTTCACATCACGCTGTCGGGACAAGCACCGTTACTCCCGCACAGTCAAAGAGCCTCGGCATGCAGCAATCATTGAACTTGTTGGGTATCCAGAGCTTGCAGCTCACCGGACTCCACGACTGCGGGCAGCACAGAATCTTCTCCCACGGTCGTGGACCTCGATGCACCGATACATTGAACACCTCGGCTTCCGTAGACAGCACGTACCTTCGATGATCTGCGGTGCTTGAGTAACGCGGGTACGGAGGCAATCTACTTTCTTGGGTATGTCCTAGTAGATAAACGCATTCACGAACATGAAATACTTTGATCCGTAATACATTTATTGTAGAATGTTTATGAACCCTAGAGAGCAGTCGCCTATACATTACGGTTTATGCGATAGAAACCCGTGGCATAATACGACGTATATTTACAAAAAGTGGATTGCAAAACGTTTCAGTGCAAATATTTCAATGGGTGCAATCGTAAAATATTTCGCATGTTGCAACAACACTGCAATGTAGACTTTCCCTCGAATTGCCGATCCAGTCAATGGGGAGACAGGATGATAGAGGGGAGTAATGAGATACCTGTGGTCTAGGTGTTGCATCAAGTCATCGTATCGCATAACAATGTGTATATCTGAGATGAGGAAGCCGAATGACATGACTGAGATTGGGTGAAAAGGAACAATGCTAAGGGAAGTGGGCTGAATACGGATCCTCTGGGAACATAGACATACCACCTACGAACGTAGTATGGAGTTATCTGTGCACCCTACTCCTCACATATCAAGAGCGAGAAAGGTGCCGCCAATCTGAAGATTGGGCAACTGATCTGTGGCATGCATCACCTCTGATTCGCAGGCCATTGTTTGAGGGTGAACATCATGGGTCTTCAACAGAATGCTCGGAGGTGTCTCCCCGTCCAAGCTCAGGTCGAGATTTGAGATGGCTGTGAAAATGTTTGGTTTGGTGATTGAAGGGAGGCTCAAAAGTCACTGTGCCCTTGAAGTTCTCGGAACACATCCCTTGGAAAGTGCTGACAGAAATGCCCTGGGCACTTGATGGGAATGCAATCCACTGTATCTGAGCTTGGTTTCCACCACTGATGGAGGAACCCTTGTCATTCCTGCCAAAGTTGATGGTAAATCCAGTCTCATCAACATCTGTTGCATATACTTGGAGATGACAGTGCTGGTACAATAAGGACCAGCCAGTTAGGCCAACAAAGACCTTAATTGCAAAGGGGTGGAAGAAAGGGATTTGTGCAAAGGTTTGGTTAAGGGCCTGGTACATGAAAGATGACATAGAAGAGGTGTTGAAACTGTATGCACAGGCTATGGCAGGCAAGGACAAATGACAGCATTATGGTCAACAAGGTAAACATGGGGAAGAGGGTTGTGAATGCAGCAAGCAACAAAACATGGCAAGAGTATACTGCAGGGAAGAGTAAGAATGGTATAAGATGGAAGTGAAGGGGATACTCACTCAGACAGGATAGTAAACATCTGAGGAGATGTAATGTATGTAGTCCAACTTATATAGTGTGTGCCCTGTAGAGTTGGAGTGGAGAGTGTGAAGTAGAGTATAAGGATGCCCAAAGCAAGGGCAATGTGCATTGTGTGGAATAATGAGTGGAGTGTGACAGCACGGAGTGAAGGCGACGTGCGTTGCACGAAAAGAAGGTGACATGTGTCATGCGGAGTAGTAGGTGGATAATCCGTGAAAGTGCAGTAAGTACATAATGTGTATGTGTGGTAAAGTAATGGGAGTGAGCCGAACGAAAGTATAGTAGTATGCATGAAGATCTTCAACAGAAACAACCAGTCTGAAACAGGAATGTAGCTGGGCCGATCTATAGCCAAGATACTTCTGAACTACTTTCATGATGAATGTGACCTATATTCTTATAGAATTGAATGCCTCTTGTGATAGAGAATGTATAATTGCTTGGCAGGTAGATTGGTGTCTGCATGTTAATCTAATGTACTTCACCTCAGAATGGGTTCAAGCTAATGGCAGGTGTTGGCTTGGGGAGTGGAGTTAATTGTCACCAATTTGGAACATTTGGAATTGTTGTGAATGCAGGTATGAGCAGACACCAAAGACTAGGGATAGGACAATAGTGATTGCTGCATGAGCATGGTAAGTGGCATGGCAGCAGAGGCTGTGGAGTGGTGAGAGAATGTTAGACATTATTGTTGGAATTACATACTGTTCTTCACTTCTGACACCCACACCCCACACTCACTTACCAATGTGGTCTGTGTGCAGCATCTATAAGATCTGTCTGGGACACTATCTAGAAGTCAGTTTTCTACTCACTCCCTCATCATGTATTGGGGCACTCTCCTTGTTCTTGCATATTCTACAATCATGATGTTATTACTCTTCCTTCTTGGGCTTCTGCCTGCTCTTTACCTGCTGATGCCCTTCCATCCTCCTTGAGTGGAGAGACTGGATTAGGAATGACCACTGTGCCAAATCCCAGCACATCAATTACAGGAATGTTGAAATAAGAGAGTATGTACCTGCAAGAGTGTGGTGAGTGGCACAGCAGTAGAGGCTGTGGAGTGGTGAGAGAATGCTGCAGGACTAGATAAGTATGTGGTAGAGACTATGTGGGGAAGTACTCACTTTGACATTATAGGAACATCTAAGGAGACTGCATAAGTGGGGATCTGTCTTATGTAGTGTATGTGGGATAGAGTTCAGGTTGAGTGTAAACATGTGTAGCAAGAGCATGGTGAAGGAGATGTATGTGGGTGAAATGAGTAAGATAAGATGTAGATTGAATGATGTAAGAAATACATGCATTAAGTGTGTGGGAGTTTGGCTGGATGAAATGTGTAAATCTCTAACAATTGTTGATGCAGGTATGGGCAGACAACTCTCATGATGAAGACAGTGGTTAGGCAAATATATAAGATCCCAACAGGGGTGGCATGTCAGGCATGCAGCAGCAGCAAGATAGATGTGTGGACAGTAAGGAGAGCCACAACATGGTAAGAGAGCTGCAGGGGAGTGGGTAATGATAAGAATAAGATAGCAGGTGAGGGGGTGTACTCACTCAGATGAGATAAAGAATGTCTGAGGAGCTGTATGGTAAGTAAGCTATCTTATATAGTGTATATAGGTAAAGTTCAAGTGGAGAGTAGAGCAGCAAAGAACAAGGACTACCAAAAGTGTGAGGAAATGAGCACAGAGCAGCAACAGGAGCAAAGACCATGATATAATTGTTGGTTTTTCCTCTAGATGCTGTGCATCCCTGCTACAGTGAAAGGGTAATAATGTGTTTGGAAGTTATGGGAGTTCCAAGACTTTACAAGGACCGTGGTTCGTAAGGCTACTAATATCTCCAACAGACTTAAGCACGCGCATCTGAGACCGCGCCATTGTGAAGATTTCTGCCCCTTACTGTGGTCAGTGTGAGTATATTCGCTGCCATACAGAGGCTTTGAAATGAAGGCATACGGTACGGGTGACGATACGGAGGGTAGCCGTACATGTACCGTAATGTATACGGCCGTAGCCGTATACGGTACGGTCGGCAGCCCTAAGAGGGTGGTATAGTCGTCCCTGGGATTCCAGGATTCTACGTTGATTGTGAATCCTGTCTTGTTAATATTGGATGCGTAGACCTGAAGCCTCAGGGAAAATTCGTCTTGCGCATCGAAACCAGTAAGCCCAACCAAAACCCTCAGGGGTGCATCATATGCACGACGAAATACAATCCGCAGATGGACACTCATATTTTCATGATCTGTTGAAGATCGCACCGACGTAGTGTTGCAAGTGCCCGTTTGGAAAAATGAAGTCTCAGGGTCGGATTGTAGCCAAGATAACCCGACGTCGCGTATGGTGGATATGTCCGAACACGGTTCGAGGTTCACAACGACGGGTTGCGCAGCTATGTCGCTGACATGGGATTGTGTGCACAGAGACCATTGCTTCCTGCCACTCGAGGACACTGTCCTCAAACGCAACATATTGAGACCCAGAGCGACCGTGGGGCGATGAGCCAAGGCCGGGTCGACCTGTAGGGTAACTACATAGTTCTCTCCCGGCTCGAATTCATTTCAGCCACCGCAGTCAGAATGGATCCAACAGCACACACTCTTTTAGATAGCGTGTTCGGTAAGTCGGCCTTGATCTTGTCGACAGGTTGGTCATGGGAAGCAGACACCGACACTGAGCTCTTAGAGACAAGAGGGTAATGGGGATCCAACAGATCACTAGCAATGTGCGCAGCTCTGGCACAGTCGTCATTATTGTTGAGCTTGAACGCGTCTACCACACAGGAGTTCGTCGGAGGTGCCGACGCAGCATCTAAGGATGAAGATCCGATGAGATCAGCTTTCATTCATCGTGCCCAACTTCATCCAGGCCGTTGGTGTCTCACTCACCCTGAACACCGTGACGGGCATGCACATCCGGAATCTGATCGAATAACTCAAGACTCCCTGCACTCCCTGCACAATATGACGCAGCTTCGCTCTGCAAAAAAAAAAGGCATGAGCAGTTATGCAGGATGCAATGTAGTATATCGAACGAACTACGTCAATGTCCGAGCCGGCATTGAGACTGTACACAAGCCGCTGCATCTCCGCGACGCTCTTCGCGCTCTCGTTGAACAGATCGCCCATCTGCGCCGATATTCTCCGGTCTTCCTCCGCTTTGATCTGGAAGGGCTAGTCGATCGCGCCTTTCAGAGCTGCATCGCTCTCGTCCCGTTGCGATAGCAACGTCTTCATCTGGGACTGCAGCGCCGTGTCGCGCTCCGCAAACGTCGTGACGACCTTGAGGAGCGCCTGGGTGTGTGATGTGGCCCTCTTCTGCTGTGTCGCATACGATTCGAGTCTGCGCTGCAGCCCATCCTTCTGCTCGTTCATCTGCGCGACTAGCCTGGCCGTCGCCTCCTGGCTTTGTCAAAACTGCTGCATGAGAAGATCTGGGGTTTGCGAATCTAAAGTTGTCCCTGCATGGTCGAAGCTTGAGGTAGAATGCAAGGTCTGGGAAGAGCTGAAGCTGGCCTGGGATGCATTGGCTCTTATCACGTGTGGCGAGAAATCATCTACGATACGAGGGGTTCAAGGTGCGAGCAGGCCATGGAGCAAAGTCGACATACTTGGCATGGTGATGGAGTCGGCTAGACGCCCGGACAGTGCCAGACCAGACTGTTGGCTGTTAGGATACAGGAGCATAACTACGGTTAAAAAATGGTCGATACATGTTACATCAATCATTAGCAGGAAGGGTCCTATCAATGAGACAATTGTCTTTCTGTAAACATTTCGTCAACTTACTGGTCAAGGTCGCCGCCAAGGCACCTCCCCCTACAGAAGTACCGTTAGGGCCTGCGGCCAGCAGCGTCGGGGCTTTCTCATTTCCAGTTTGCAACAGACTTCGAGGTGAGGACGGCAGCAAGAGGACAAAGATGCCGTCGCTGCGGACACCGTATGTTACACTACATATAAACATGTACAGACATATTATTCTTATAACGAATAAGGTTGCTCTCTTCGCGACAGCACAGAACGCAGAATATCGAAAGCTGTCAAAGAAGAGACGTGAACGAGTCGATCAGTTAAGAGGCGACTTACAAGCTCAGACATATAATATTATCTACTTCGTAACTGCGGCTCTAATTTAGAGAGCATCATTTGACCTAGTCTCCTTCACAGATGATGACTACGTACCCCTGCTTAGCTCTAAATATCGAGAGCCAGATACGAATATGAGCTTGGCCTGTCTATTGGTTGTCTGCAGTTTCCGTATATGGGGGGCTCGGAAAGGGGGGTAGTGTGGGGGTGCCTGCTTTCGGGGGGGTGGGGTAGTTAGTAATGCCACAGTCAGGGCCAGCTTGCAGGCCCAGAGTCTTTTTGCGAGATCCCAGACAACCCACTGGCCAGATGAGTCACAGCTCGTAAGGATATGTTCGAGGGACTCTATCTCGTCGCAAGTGTGACACAAGGCTCGGGGCTCGCAGTTTGGGATGAGATGAGTGTCTAGTACGCGCCACCGCGGTTCGTGTTGGGTAACACGTGCCAGAGCAGATGGATGGCGTGGATGGCATGGATGGCGTGAAGCATGTTCGGGCCTGGACGAACATCTTGATCAGGTGGACAGACGCAGACGTTCCCGTGCGGGCGGGCGCCGGTGGAGAACTCCTTTGTAAAAGAGAGATAGGCAGATTGGGCTCCACTTGCCGGGCAAAGTGGAGGTCGACGGCTGCAGCTCGACCGAGGGTTAAGAGAGAAAATGGTGGTGCCTCCACAAAAGTGGATTTGGGCTGCGAGGGCTTCTGGGAGGTCGCACCGTAGCGCATCAAGCCAATCCATCGTTGGAGGTTGTTTGGTCACACCTGCAGATGTTTGTTGGAAGCACAAACTGGTGCCTGCTGCTTACATGGACCGTAGGCGTGTGTACTACTACTATAGTAGCTATCTCCTTATAATACGTTTGTAGTACTAGGTATCAGCCTCACATCGATGTCTACTAGCCACCTTCCAATAGCATTACTGGCTCATCGATCACGCACAGATAGCGATCAAAGTTATACGAGATGGGACATCCGCCGACTGGTTTCTACATCTAGAGTCCATTCAGCAACACACGGGTGCCATATGACTTGGACATGATGGCGTTCAGCGGCGGATCGATGGCTGATATTGATACCATTGGACGGGGGTGGGGAGATAAATAGAAAGGAACTCGGTTAGCGCGTCACTCTTTGGCCCTCAGCGAGATATAGACCCGTTCAGATCGAACTCACCTGCTCTTCACCAAGAACTCGTGGCTTGTTCTTCGGCGGACGACCGCTCTTTGTCTTCTGCGGCACTCCAGTCGTGATAGCCAGATGCCTCGAGTTTTTCAGGTGCCGGACCATGTCGTCTTTCCTTGTTGTGCTATACTCACATGGCAGGCAGTCGTATTCAGGGACTGGACAGGATTGAGCATCCTTGTGCACCGTCTTCATATGACGGACCCTTTCTGCCTTCCGCGAAAATTCTGCCTTGCACCCCTGATGGAGGCATGGGATTCCTCCCTTGCCCCGTCTCTGTCGTGCGCTGCCGTCGCTGTGGTTTGCAGTTGGGTCAGCCCCATCGGCTAAGTGCAGAGCACTTTCCACTGACCTCTCAAGCTCGACGGCCTGTCCGTCCTGCTTGTTGGCCTTGGATTTTGTCTTCTTAGCACGCTGGGGCTGCCCAGCTACCTGTGCTGCGCATGCGGGCGCAGCCCTGGCATCGGCGGGGGTGGCGTGGGCAGGGGCAATGGGGGCTGTGTCTTGATAGCCACTGTCCATCTAGAGATTCAAGGTAGCGACACCGGTAATGTCAACAATCCATTCAATAGCGAAAGAATTGATCACATACATTATAACCCCAGATATCCATATCCCTGGGACCATAGTCGAATGGCATATCAAGGCCATCAAGGCCGGTGTAGCCACTCATGTCCTGCGCGAAGAACAGGTCGTAAATATTGGACTCAGAGCCGAGTCCGATACTTACCATGGTAGAAATCCAGCTGCCGACATCTAGGTCTTGTAGACCTTCCACTAAAGGAAACGGAAGGCCAGTGAATTCTTCATATCCAGAAAACATCTTGGATAAAGGATACTATGGTAGTAAACGGAGGAGCGCGATGGGTGTACGTGGTGGTTGAAGAATTTGTGGTCCACCTCAGGGTACGCTTATAACACTATCTGTGAATCCGCGCTCTGATGCCGGAAATCTAGCCCCAGTTCATTAGTCCATTACATTGACACCGCTTCATTTCAGGTCCCGCATTGTCTCCACATTTTGAGTCCGCTTTGGAGTACATTGCGCATTGTGGCTGACGTGAAGCCAACATCCTCATACTATTCTGGGTCAGCGGACCCATGTGGTGAGCACGACTAGTTGTGCTGCCTTTCTATAGTGACCTCCCCCAGCAAGCGAACGAATGCGATCATCTTTCTGACCGTCTATTCTGGCAGCCGGCTCCATATTATTTCCCGCTCTGTCGATGGGCCATCAATATTATTGGCCAGGGAAGCGCTTAGACATCGCTGATTGGTGCCGTCTTGGCAACTTTGTCGTCATCCTTGAGTTTGTGGCGTCCCCCTCGAAGCGGCTTTCGTCGGAAATTACCATCTGATACATGTTGACCGCTGGCTCTGCATATTCGAGCGCTCTCATGTAAAGGCGTCGTGTTCTCGGCTTCTAACAATTCTGTTATCTGAGGCCTGTGGGATAAGTGCCTTACGACGTCCTAGGACTCACGTCAAGGATTGCCCTGGAACGTCACATCGTCAAACAGATCGAAGCTTCGATCTTTGTCACTGAGTCGTTATCATGAATCTGCCGTACAGTCGCGTATGTGGTTCGTTGTACGCGCGTTCTTCCGAGGGTGGTTCTCAAATGTAAAAATCTCTGATCATCGCGATCATAATCGGAGAAATGGTTGAGGTCAGCTGAGTTGCATCACTCACCTCGTGGAGGAGTCTGATGCGGCGAGAAGCAACTTATTTTGCATTTCCATGTGGTCACTGACGTGGACGTTGTGATCTAGTTCGTATTCGTAATGATTTAGTCATATGAAAAGTAGTCCTGTATCCCCTGTTCTCGTGCCCGAACTACAATCTTTTTCTTGCTCGATGATGTATCCGCACTACTGCACATATATGTATCTACCTGCAATGGAATATGAAGCCGACTTGTAAGCAGTGTGTTGTGGCGCGTGCCACAACAGCGGCACTGCGTGCATCAGGGGCGTGCAGGTGCGCGTGCCATCACAGTGTTGCTGTGCGCGTGAGGGGGCACATACGCGTCAGGGAGAAGGAGGGCGCAGGTGTGCGTCCATGGCAGTGGTGCTAGGACTTGGTCAACAGTGTGGGGAAGGAACGGGCCTGGACTTCATTGTGACTTGTACTCCACATAGATCTCACATACATGTTAACAGCATCGTATACCTGGTGATGCATGCCCTGCACACAGCATCCGTGCAGCTGTGGCCAGCGTCGAGGACGACAAACCGTATGGGTATGCATGTGGGCGAATGATGGCGGGCACTAGGACGCAATGGGAAAGTGTAAGCAGTGAGAGGCTGAAAGCCAACATACAAAATGTTCATTTTTTTACCTCTTGTGTATGGCAGTGGAGAGGGTCAGAATGCGCGTCGGCCCAGGCGGCCCAGCAGCACCGGTGGCGGGGAGAACCGAGTACACTGAGCTTCTACGTGGATGAGGGAAAGAGGTATGCGGTGGAGAGGGCGCAAGAGGCGCAGTAGACAGTGGTGCAGGGATTATGGTTAAAAGGTTTCACGTGTCCAACCGGTCGAACAGTCCATAAAAGGAAATCCCGGTTCGGGCCGAAAAACCCTTGGCTTTTTCTTTTCGTGGCGCAATGGCCGGTCCTTGTGGCCCGAGCTAGTAAGGGGAGAGGGTTACTTTTGCAATAACAAGGTTATATCAACAGGTGTTCTTCTGCACAAGAAACACCAAAAAGTGTCTTTAGAACAAGGACAATGAACACTCAGTCTCGAAAACAACACAAGGACTATATCTATATTTAATACCTAAGAACAAGGACAATGAACACTGATACCAGTCAGTAAGTAAGTTAAAGTAGTGTAAAGTAAGATCTCACCTCAGTCTCGAAAACAACACGAGGACTGAGGAAAAAAAAAGGGCAAGGTATCGTAAACAGGCTAGATAAACTACCTGTGGCTTGGAACTGTATAGTAACGGAGTGATC
>QLPN01004603.1:411-21819 GCA_003314395.1 Albatrellus ellisii | reverse complement strand
AATAAAAAGATCTCTTTCATAAATACTAGTAATAGTCATATACTTCCATACCACCCACTTTCCATTTTGTGTTGAAAGGCCTATTCCCTTGAAAAAGGAATAGTGAGCTCTCACTTCGCACAATCTTAATTTTCACCATTCCGCGCACTCTACGCTCGGAAAAGAGAACTAGATCTGGCAAATCCTACACCAGGCATAGCTCTCTTCCACCAACAACTCGTCCAGCGACTTCTTTGGCTCTCCTCCGCTTCTACTATAATGCCTACAACTACCGACAGCAGCAGGTGATCTGGTTCTTCCGACTCCACAATCCCTATTTCAACGATCACCCTGAGGAATTCCTGTGGAATTTCTTTCCAAACTACTTCGACCACACCAGCCCCTATTACAATTCATTCCCCCAGGCATTCATTTTTAGAAATGAACAATGACGTCAGGACCAAGCAACTGGGAATTCAGGGAATCAGCGCCAATGATCAAAGACTCCTCGCAAGAGCGAGAAAGGGAAAGAAGAGAAGCAGACAAAACCAGAAGACTCCGATTACTAGATATGGAGGAAGCGATGGAGATGATCAGTGATCAGATGAAGCAGCAGCAATGGGTACAGAAAGAACAAGGCGACGCAATAATAAGTTCGGGGACAATGATGGCAGATATTACCAAAAACATGAAGGAAATCACAATGATGATGCAGCAACAGCCACTTCCTTCCACTCTCCCCCCAGCTATTCCCGCCAATTCCTCTGGCCCAATCAATGCCCCATCGGCCCATGTATTTGCCCAACACCAGGTAAAAGTTTCTGCACCTACAGCATTCTCGGGGAAGTGAGACAAACTTGATTCGTTTGTCCAAGAACTATTCCTGGTATTTGCAGCAAACAAAACATGGTTGGACAGTGATCGAATTATGTATGCCCTATCTTACATGATAGGAGGATCGGCAGAAGCATGGAGGAACTTACAAGTCGCGAAGCAGCGACTACATGAGGCTAACCCCCTCAATCCATTATACCCCATGCCCTTCCAAGACTGGGTCGAATTCGACACAAAATTATGGGAGCAATTCGGAGATCCAGATGAAGCACACACTGCACAGCAGGCATTACATAAACTTCGACAAATGGGGAAAACAGCAGATGAGTACACCACAGAATTCCTCCTTTTGGCAGCAAAAACCCTATACGATGAGCATGCGCTCATAGACTGCTACAAAAGAGGATTGAACAGTGACATACTCAACCGAGTATATAACATCAATCCACTCCCCACCACCTACTTAGACTGGCAAAGAATGGCTCAACAAGTGGACAGGCACATGCAAGAATATTGCCAACTCATGCAGTCCAGGGGACCATCACAATGGACCCCCAGATATAACCAACAAGCCAACTACCAGACTAATACAGGTGCACAGAAGGCCAGTAATGCCACAGTGCCGATGGATGTTGACGCAGTGCAGAGAAGAAGACCCCTAATATGTTTCAACTGCAGAAAGGAGGGGCATAGGGCAAATGTCTGCCCACAAAGGAAGAACATCAGAGAGATTCACAAGGAAATCAGGCAGATGAGCACAGCAGATTTCGAGAAGTTAATCTTTGATGAAGGAGAGAGGAGGAAACAACAGGGTTTTGTGAAGGATGGCCAGTAGATGTCGCTGGACTGTCCAAAAATATGTTCTCAGTACTTACTCTGGATGACGGCACTGTTGACCACACCAATGTATGTGATCCAATTGACGAAATGATATTTAACAACATCACATCAGAGAAAAAGACTGAAAAGGAAGAGACATCTGAGAGTATGCCCTCTCAAGAAAAAGAAAAGCATGTGATCATGGGAATGAGAATAGATTTACCCATGGTCAGAATAGAAATCAAGGTGCCAGAGAATGGGCAGACGGTAACAATTGAAGCACTCCTAGATTCAGGAGCGACTACGTGTTACATAGACAAAGAATTTGTGAAAACAAATCGTCTAAACACAAAGAAACTCCCTATAGCCATACCAGTCTATAACGTCAATGGAACCAAGAATGAACAAGGATCTATCACGGAAACAGTGGATTTAATTGTCAAGGTCCAAAATCACACAGAACGAATGACTTTCTGTGTCACAGGATTAGGAAAGGTCAACCTCATACTAGGTGAAACTTGGCTTAAAATCCACAATCCTGAAATTGACTGGAATACCGGAGTGATCTTGTTTACTAGATGCCCACGAAGATGCCACGTATGAGTAGTTGAAGATAGGAAACAATGGAAGAAGAAGAAAATAGAAAAACAAAAAACAGAAGTACCAAAGATAGCAGAAGTTGACGACAACGATGAAGATGAAGAACAGACAGACGAGTGCATTCTCTGCATCATGATAGGAGATGATGAGAAGGATGCTGCAATCCGCAACATATCCCAAAACCTAGCAATAGAGGCAGAAAAGAAGAAAATAAAAAAGTCCTTTGAAGATATCGTCCCAAAAGCATACCATGGGTTCAAATTGGTATTTGAAAAAGAATCTTTCGATGAACTGCCTCCCAAACAAATTTGGGATCACACTATTGAGTTGAAACCGGGAGCAAAGATGCACATGGGAAAGATATACAACTTATCGTTCACTGAACAACAAGAATTGGAGAAATTTGTCAAGGAAAATCTTAGATCAGGACGAATACGTATTTCCAAATCACCAATGGCTTCTCCATTTTTCTTTATCAAAAAGAAGTCAGGTGAATTATGTCCTATCCAGGATTATCATCACCTCAACGAGATAACTATCAAAAATTCCTATCCACTACCACTCATTTCGGAATTGATAGACAAACTCAAAGGGGCAAAATATTTCACCAAACTTGACATCAGATGGGGATACAATAATGTTCATATCAAGGAGGGAGATGAATGGAAGGCTGCTTTTATCACGAATAAAGGCCTATACGAACCACTTGTTATGTTCTTTGGACTTACCAACAGCCCTGCTACATTTCAAACCATGATGAACCATCTCTTCAGAGAACTCATCGCAAAGGGCAAAGTGGTAGTCTATATGGACGACATCCTCATCTTCACTGCCACCATGGAAGAACATTGTCATATGGTTGAAGAAGTCCTCGCTATACTATGCAATAACAAACTATATTTGAAACCTGAAAAATGTGACTTTGAAAAGACAGAGATTGATTATCTCGGCCTCAAAATATCCTTCAACAAAATCATGATGGACCCCATCAAAGTCCAAGGAATAGCCGAATGGCCCGCTCCAACCTCTGTCACCGAAGTTCGTTCCTTTTTGGGGTTCACCAATTTTTATCGTCACTTCATTCAGGGATTCTCCGACATTGCAAAACCCCTGAATACCCTTCTGCAAAAAGACAGTAAATGGCATTGGGATCAAGAACAAAAAGACTCATTCGAAAATCTTAAAACAGCGTTATGTTCTAAACCTGTTTTAGTCTTTCCTGAACCCAATCGTCCATACCTTGTTGAAGCAGATAGTTCAGGATATGCTACAGGCATGGTTTTATCACAAATGAGAGATGATGAAAAATGGCACCCAGTCGCATATATCAGTAAAGGATTATCACCTGCAGAAAGGAATTATGACATCTATGACAAAGAGATGTTAGCAGTTATATGCGCCTTGGAGCAATGGAGGCACTATCTGGAAGGAACAGATAGTACAGTCGAGATCCTTATGGACCACAAAAACCTAGAGTACTTTATGAGTGCCCAGAAATTGAACTGTCGCCAGGCTCGATGGTCTCTATTTCTTTCTAGGTTCAACTTTCACCTTTCCCACAGACCAGGAAAGAGTTCAGCCAAGCCAGATCTCCTCTCGCATCGAGCGGATCATAAAGAGGGGGTGGAACATGACAATGAGAATGTCATACTGCTAAAACCAGAATTCTTCAAACCAAATAATCTGATTGATAGCACTTGCGCATCTCAGATTAAGGACAAACACATTTTAGCAGTTATGACGAACAACATTCCACTACTTCAAAAGATCACAGATGAACAAGAGAAAGATGGAGATGTCAAGATGTGGGTAGAATTGTCAGCAGATGAATGTAAAACAGCTACAATAGCAGGATGGGGACAAAACAAGAAAGGATTACTCATGTACAAAGACAAAATCCTAGTCCCAGATAGCTGTAGAGCAGACGTCGTGAAACAATGTCACGACACTCCAATCGCAGGACATCCAGGACAATGGAGGACACTGGAGATAGTGTCAAGAACGTTCTGGTGGAAAGGAATGGCAGCATATGTTGGGAAATATGTCAAAAGTTGTGACATATGTCAAAGGACGAAAACAATCACTCAAAAACCACAAGGGGAATTGACTCCAAATGAAATACCATCGTATCCCTGGCAAATCATCTCTACAGATCTTATCACACAATTGCCAGACAGCCAGGGATATGATTCGATCTTAGTGGTTGTTGATCGCTTTTCAAAAATGATTCATACCATGGCAACGACATCTGACGTCACCGCTGAAGGAGTAGCAAGATTGTTCAGAGATAACATTTGGAAACATCATGGATTACCCAAAAAGATTTTATCTGATCGAGGTCCTCAATTCGCTTCCAAAATGATGAAGGAGTTAAACCGATTATTAGGCATCAAAACAGCGTTATCTATGGCCTATCATCCACAAACAGATGGTCAGACAGAAAGGATTAATCAAGAAATTGAGCAATACCTTCATATATTTGTAGACCACCAACAATCGGACTGGATGAATTGGCTACCAATGGCTGAATTCTGTTACAATAACAGAGTTAATGCCTCTACTAAATATTCTCCTTTCATGTTGAATTCTGGACAAAATCCACGCATGGGATTCGAACCAGGCAAGACATCCACTATCGATTTGGTAGAAAATTTTGTTGAAGGGTTAAAAAGGACGAGGGAAGATGCAGAATCAGTGCTGAGAAAAGCAGCTGATGATATGAAGAAATACTATGACACACACAAGGGAAAAACCCCTCAATATCAAATTGGAGACAAAGTATGGTTAGATGCATCCAATATACAAACAGGATGACCAACTTGAAAATTGGATCATAAAAGACTTGGCCCATATCCAATTATCAAAGTGCTTTCAAATAATGCGTACAAATTAGCACTTCCCAAGTCCATGAAAATCCATCCAGTTTTTCATGTCGTCAAATTGCTACCATATTCTCCAAATGATATACCAGAACGAGTCATAAAAACTCCTCCACCACCCATCATCAAGGATAATGTTGAACAATATGAAGTTGAAAAGATCTTAAATAGCAGAAGATATCATGGAAATGTTCAATATCTTATCAAATGGAAAAACTACCCAGAAGATGAAAATTCCTGGGAACCAGCACGCATCATGCTCAAAGATGTACCCAAGCTGGTTAAAAACTTCCATAATGAACATCCAACCGCTATCAGGTCGATTCAACATTGTTCCATTCCTGTCAAACAACTTTCCAACTTAGCTACTTTACCCACCCAAGGATCAGAGCATGCAGCTGGTCTAGATCTTTACAGTGCAGAAGAAATTGTCATTCCTGCACATGGTCAGAAACTGGTCGATACTCAAATCTCCCTGGCTATACCAGACAACTGCTATGGACGTATTGCTCCTCGTAGCAGTCTGGCTGTCAAAAACTCCATTCATATCGGAGCAGGAGTTATCGATTTGGATTATCGTGGCCCTGTAAAGATTTTATTGATCAATCTCAATGATAATGACTTTACAGTCAAGATCAGAGATCACATTGCTCAATTAATCTTGGAACATATATCACTTGCTAAAGTCGAAGAAGTCTCTTCATTGGATGATACTCAACGTGGAGATAAAGGTTTTGGCTCTACTGGAATTTCCCTTGCTCATTGAGTCGTCTCACCCTAAGAAGGGGGATATTTGTCAGAACGTACTTATTTTTCTCTTCATTTTACGATTTCTTTTACTCTTATCGCTCAAGATCTACTAGAGATATCTTATCTCATCTTATCAGATCATTAGTAGATCTTATCACAATTATCTATGACTCATTTCCATTTAGTCATCGGACTGCTTACTATACATTTATGACTACATTTCTCACAGATGATTACTGATGCAGTGCAATGCTGCGCATTGCTTACTGATACTTCTCACAGATGCTGCACATCTTATTTACATACGCCTGCCCTACAGTGACAACACATGGTCTGTGCGCCGATCCCTGTAGTATATAAGGACTCTCATGTAGTAGATAGCTCTTTAGCTTTATACATCTGGGATATCCGCCTATACAGCGTGACTTCATCCTAAGAAGTATTGTCTCGTCCCCTCATCAATCCTCTCTTACTCTTGTGACCTCGCTGTCAAGCGTGAGCCTCACAGACATGGTGGCGCCATGCACCATGAATATGTATGCACCAGTTGATCTATGGTCTTTGATTGAGGATGCCCAGTTGGAATTGGAGTGTGCATATAGTGGGCTGGCATTGGTACCACTGTAGTGGAGACCCAGTGTGGGAGTACCTGTGAGGTAGCAGAGGACGTGTTTGGCCACAGCAAGGTGTTCTGGTCCTGGGTTGGCAGTGCAGCATGCGAGGGAGTTGATGGCAAATGTGATGTCTGGTCAGCTGATGATGGCTGTGTACATCAGGCTCCTGATCATTTGCTGGTAGATGGACCTGACAGCAGTGCCTGCAGTGCCTGTGAAGGAGGTGAGGTGTGTTCCCTGTGCAAGGGGTGTGGAGATGACATTGCAGCCACCCATGCCAAAGCAGTGCACTACATCGATGATATATTGGTGTTGGCTGATTGTAAGGTTTTGCTGTGCACAGTCATGTCGTATTTTGAGTCCTAGGTAGGATGTGGTTTCCCCAAGGTCCATCATGTTGAAAGTGGCTGTGAGGGCTTGTTTGAGCTTGAGTATTTTGTCAAGGTCGTCACTGAAGATGGTGATGTCATCAATATAGAGGATGAGCAGTAGGAACAAAGTTCCTCTGCAGTGAATGTAGAGCCCTGCATCAGAGTTGAGGCGAAACAGCTGTAGCATACCAAGGCATGTGTTCATCTTCGTGTTCCAGAGCCAGGCAGCCTGTTTCAGCCTGTAGATAGACTTGTGTAGTCTGCAAACTTTGTTGGTGAGGTGTGGGATGGCGAACCCTTTGGGTTGTAGCATATACAGCTCTTCCTCAATATCCCCATTGAGGAATGCACTCTTGACATCCATGGAATGGATGTGCCAGTTGTGCAAGGCAACTTGCACAAACAGGAACCTGAGTGATTCAAATCTCACCACAGGGGAGAAGACTTCATGACTCCTGGCACTTGTTTAAACCCTTTTGCAATGAGGTGTGCATGGTAGTGTCCATCATTGTTGAGTTTGAAGACCTACTTATTGGGTATTGTGGTGCAACCAGGGGGCAAGTCTATGAGTGACCACATACCCATGTTTTTCAGCATGGTGAGTTCATACTGGCAGGCTATATCCCACTCCATGGCTTCAGGTGAACTGCATGCCTTGTGCAGTGTGTGGGGGTCAGTAGACAATGCAGCTGTGGTGAGGAGTGTGGACAGTGAGGGTTCTGCACCAGTGATGAAGACCTGGTCATCTTTGTCATCCAAAGGATCCTGCAGTATGTTAACATGAGACCACTCTCTGTATGTGCTGTCACCATATCATGCAGGTGGATGTGTAACACAAGTGGAATGACACAGTGCTGGAGTTGGAGAGATTGGGTCTTTGAGTGCAGGTGTGTTCATTGGCAAAGGTGGTGGCAGTGCTGGGGCTATTGGTTTAAGTAAGGTGTAAACTGGTTCTGGCTCTCCAGATAGGGCATTGCATCGTGTGTGACCTTGACTGGTGTCAGTGTCATACCTGGCATGAGGGTCAAGAACTGCCAGTGCTCGGTCAGAGAAGCACATTGTGCATGTTCAAGTTGGAACCAGGGGTGCGATGGATGGTGGCATGACTGGGAGTGTGGGTCCATACATGCGTTTGGGCAACATGGGTGTTGTTGGCAGTGCTGGCAGGACATGTGGAGTGGTTGCAGTAGTTCTGGTTGTCACAGGCATTTCTGCAGTTGTGGTAGTGGCTGGGCCCATGGGAGCTGCATGAAATGTTGTTGTGGCATCACACTCGGATTTGGAGCCAGTGTCAGTCTCTGCTGTGGAATCAGTGTCATTGTTAGCTACAGCTTGTTCCTGAGGTGGGAGATGTGATGCAGGTGGAGGTGTTGGTATTGAGAGCTGTGCAGGTGTGAACAGAAAGGTTCCTTCATTGAAGACTATGTTGTGAGAGATAATGGTATGATGTGTACTTCTGTCCCAGAATCACCAAGCCTTGGTTCCTGGTTCACATCCCATGAAGACCATCGCTTTGGCATGGGGGTCTAGTTTAGTTTGCCATTCTGGTGGAGTTGTGACATATGCCAGGCATCCAAATATGTGGAAGTAGGAGACATCTGGAGTATGTCCAGTATGCCAAAGTGAGTCAGGAGTTTGCCAGTCACATGCATGCTGGGGGATCCTGTTGTAAATGTGAATAGTGTACATTAGTGTGTATTCCCAGAACCTGTGAGAGATAGATGTGCAATGTAACATGGAGAGTGCTGAGTTGATGATTGTCCTATTCCACCACTCCATGTGGCCATTCTGTTCAGGTGAGTATTTGTGGGAGATACCATTTGTTTCCAGTATCCTGTGCATGGTGTGGTTTAGGTACTCCCCCCCATGGTCCATCTGCAAGGTTTTGACTTTGCGTTCCATCTGAGTTTGTGCCCATGCTAGGAATACTTGAAGCGCTTGTGAAAACACGTCCTTTGAGGTGAGTGTGTAGGCAATGGTGTATCCAAAGTGATCGTCGATGAAGGAGGTGAAGTAGACCAAGCCTTGTAGCAATTTGGTCTGCATGGGGCCCACCAGGTCACTGTGAACTAAGTCTAGAACTTGTGAGGCGTGTTTCATGGTTAGTTTGAATGGTTTGCACATGAGCTTTCCAAATGTGCACCCTGCACATATCACAGTGTGGTGAGGGGAGTGTTCATTGACGATAAAGCCTGTTACAGCTGTGGAGGTGTGTAACCTGGTGAGTAAGGACTGCAGCATGTGTGCAAGGTGATGATGCCAAGTTGTATAGGAGGGTTTGAGTGTGCTGAGTGCAGTGAGGGCTGATGATGAGGAGATTGTGAGAGTAAGCCAGTATGTGCTGTTGTGGGCAGTTCCTAGTGCACATGTCTCATTGCCTTTGTATATAACGCATGTTTCCTTTGAATATGTGACCAGCAGTTCTTTGTTTGTGAGTTGTGGGATTGAAAGGAATTGTGCCCCGGTGTGTGGGGCATAGAGAACTCATTCAAGGGTGATGTGGCATATTTTTCTGTTGACAATAGTGGTTCCCTTTACTGTGCTGACTCCTAGGTAGGGTATGGTGTCATTGTTGCCAAGGCAGATGGACCCTGGAGTGTTAAGGACAGAGTTTGGAACAAAATCTTCTGGATGTGGGGAAATATGGTTGGTGGCTCCACTATCAAGTATCCAGTTGTTTCAGGCATCAAAATAGAACAAACTGGATGGGCTGGCTCCCATGACATTTAGTGAAGATGGTACAGGTGGAGGGGGAGGTACAGGTGTATCGTTGACAGCAGCATTAACACTAGACTTAGCAGCAATCCCCTTCCTATCTCTCTTCTTCTCTGGATGTAGTACCCAACAGTAGTCATTGCTATGCCTGCCCAGACCACAATTAGTCCATGTGTAGTGATTGAGTTTCAGTTTTCCATGACTTGTGAATCCAGAGGGGATGGTGTTAGAGGTAGAGGTGGTGAAGGACAAGGGAGATGATGTGGAGTTGTGTGAGTGCTTCACGACTGAGAGAATCAAGTTGGAGGTACCTGTAATGCAGTCTGCTTCATCAATTATGTGCATGCATACATCCTCTGGGGTGATAAGGTCCAAGTCTTCTTGGCTGGTGATATAGGCAGATACAGTGGAAGACCAGGAGTCAGGTAGAGCAGTGAGCATGATGATAGTGAAGTCATTATCACTTAGTGTTCATCTGCAGTCAGCCAACTCTGTGCACACAAGTTTTAATGTGTCAATTTGCACGATGAATGAGCCATGCACATTGAACTTGAAGGTTTGGATTTCCTGCAGTTTTGTGAATGTGGCGATGATGCCAGGCATGCTGAACTCACTTTTGAGGATGCTCCAATTTCAAGATGCAGAGTTGGTGTCAGAGAGCAGGTGTAAGTTAGTGGATCTGATGTATAAGGAGATGTACACAGTCACAATGTTATCATCTTCTTCCCATTTTTCATGTGCCTCTTTGTTGGTTACATTGGTTTTGTCCATTTTTGTCGTGGTTTTGACTGTGCCAGAGGGGAGTGTCTCTGTTTCCATGATTGTTCTGTATGTAGGTGTTGGCTTGTCCATCATTACTACCTTCCAGATCCCAGTGATAAGGAGAGCATTCTTGACCAGTACAGACCAGGTTTTGTAATTGGAGGAGCCATCGAGTGGGGGTATGGTGGTTTTGGGTAATGATATGGCAGAGGTGGTGGGGATAATGGTGAGTGCAATGATGGCAATGCTGACATAGGTGAGAGTACATGTTGTGTTAATTCCTGTGCACTAGGCAGGGCCCATAACCTGTGCATGCAGGATATGGGAAACAGTAGCAGCAACAATGTATAGCATAGTTAGCAAGTAAGAGAAGCACATAGCTGTCAGGGCAACAGGCAATGGCATGACTGCAAGTGATGTAGATGTGTGGTGTAAGACCTGCAAGCAGGCTACTGATGATTTTGGACATACAATCTAGCTTACTTACTTACTTACTTACTTACTTACTTACTTACTTACTTAGCAGCCACACACCAGAACGGTCTGACAGCGCATAGTATGATACGACTATAACATACTATACTACACTATGTGAATGCTGCCAAGGAGACAGAGCTCTGAGACATAGCAACGTACATACATGAATACTGTATTTAAGGAGTCTGGGGTGTGCCCCTCCTCTCCAGTTACTGATGAGCTACTTTCTGGCCATTTCAAGCACGAGCTACTATGAGCTACCATGAGCTACCAGTCAAGCCATGCAGATTCCACACTACACAGCATGCCACTATCCCAGTTTATGCAGTTCTAATATCATCATCCCATCTCCCCATTACATGTTCTGGTCTAAGAGTCTGCTGCTCTGGTCATACATGTCAATCTACCACCTTTATACCTTGAATTCGCACAGAAGCCATCACCATTCTGTACATCTGGAGCCCACCCTTGTTTATCTTTGATCATATTTTACAGCTTTCCTTTCATCTTTATCATCCTGGTGGGAGTCTAGACACTGACTCATATGCCAGCAGCAGCACAAGTTAAGACCACAGCACATGATGACAAAGGTAAATCTTGCCCCTGAAACAAAGCTAACAAGCGAGTGCCATCCAACAGAACCCCAGGAACCTTCTCTGATGACCCTACAACACCAACATGAGACTCACCAGCACCAAGCTCACACAGAAACACTGACTCAGACACTGAGACAGCATCACCTACTTACCCCCTATGCACAGCAGCACCCACTACATGAACGTACACAACTCCATCACAATACACTTTTGCACCCATGTTGCACTCAACACATATGATGGGCTCTGCTGCCATGCCACCACCATGGTCAACCAAAGCACCAATCTTCTCCGGAAAATCACACAACTTCAAGGACTTTCTAATGGAATATGAGGACCTAGCAGATGTGTACCAGCTGTCAGATAAGCAAAAAACTGAAAGCATTGTCAAGTACATACCATCAGCTCTCAGGGACCTCTGGTGTGATCATGATGGATACAGCCCAGCATCCTGGATGACCTACAAGAAGGCTCTGTCCAAACTATATCAAGATGAAATGACAGAGAAGCACTACATGAAAAAACAATTATGCACACTAGTCCAAGAACAAGCCCAGTACCACATGCAGGATTCCAGAGATGTTGGAGAATACTACCACAAATTCCTCACCATCGCTGGACTGCTGTTGTGCAACAAGAAGTTAGCAGAAGATGACCACAACGAAAACTTCTGGTTTGGTTTCCACCCTGCCGACCACAATCTCTTACAAAACCAGCTCCTTGCCACCAACCCTAAGCACAACACCACCACCCCATATGACTTCAAAGTGGTATATGAAGCAGCAAGAACCATTTTCTCTAGTGCACAGTTCTACCCAGCATGGTGGCAAAGTCAAGATGACATTTGAGATGACTCCGATTCTGACAACAACATAGTGCCTAGCTACTCAAGGCCACAAAGCTCTAGACAATATTGGACAACTCAGCACAGGTACAATGACAACAATGATGAAGAAGAAGAAGAAGAAGAAGAAGAAAGAAACCACTCTGTGTGATGTCCCCCTACTCACAACAATGAACCAAGCTCCAGCCAACAAGGAGCACCATATCAGATGAAAGCCGTGCACTTTACAGATGCAACACAGACTGCACGCAGCATGGACAGCACTGACTGGCAAGCACTAACACAGTTAGTAATGCAGATAAACACCCTTACACCCTCTGACCCCACCAACACCATTCTATATTACCACTGCAAACAGGAGTTCCCTGCCATCATGCCAGACCTACCAAAGCCAATTTTCAGTGCTATGAGCTCAGCACTCAACTTCCAGCTGACCCCAGCACCTGTACAAAGCATGGTCAATCCAACATATGGCACAACTTTCATGCCTCCAGTGCAGTGGCCAGACAGTTGTGCTTTCTGCACCCAATGTGGCCACCGCATCCAAGACTGCCCAATTGCAGATGACTATGTCCAGCACAGCCTAGCAGTCTTTCATGATGGTCACATTATGTTGCCCAACTACGCACCAGTCCCTAATGATGGAACCATGTGTGGTATTCAGTACAGCATTGACCGCTGGCTGGCTGGGCAACCCCCACTAACAGCAGCAGCAGCAATGGCACCCCTACCACCACATATCATCCCCCAGCAAACACCTTTCATAACAGAGGACCCCCCACACCAGAACCAACCCCGACAACAAGAGGACACACCTAGAAACCCCCAACAAACTAATATTATTCAAGTCACAGATATGACAACTGATTCTGATGATGAAAATATAGATTTCACAGGTATCTTTAACATATTTACAGAGAAGCAATGCAAGGACATACATACTACAAAGGGTACCCCACCAGCCTCAACCAGCTTACCCCCCCTCCACAGGGCAGCCAAAGTACCACTCCAATGCCAAAGACCCAGCTCTAGTTGCTGAGCTGGCAACACTCCTATGGGAAGGCCAACTAGCTGCAGCAACACTGGCACAAGTCCTAGCTGCTAGCCCAGCCCTATGAAAGCTGTTCATAGAACAACTCCACACTAAACACATCGAAAGTGCAGTTTTTGAGGAAGTACCCAATAATATGACTGAATCTGCTTACCATATATCACAGGAGGTCTTCAAGCTCACAGAACCACAACACACAGCCTTCTCTCTACCTCTGTGTGAAATTGAGGTCCTTATCAACGATTTTGTGTCAGAACACACAATTCTAGACCAGGGTTCACAGATTGTTGCCATATGGGCAGATGTGGCCAAGGCATGTGGCGTGCACATAAACACCTTGCACTGAATCGAAATGGAAGGAGCCAACAGCACCAAAACATGGACAGTAGGCTGTGTGGAAAACCTAAGCATTGCTAAGAGCGGCCTATTGGACGGTCTTAGGGAAGGTCTAAAATGTTACTCCTGGTAACCAAGTTTTGGATATTGACTTGATGAACGTAATAGAGGTTCTGGATGACGATGAAGAGTGGGATTAACGATATAGTAATGAGGATGATTCCACCAATAACGATACGAAGATCCAGTTTGACTTAGCGTAAGATGTCTTAGTGACTTCCAGAGTTCTTAGACTTAGTTCTTAGAGAGGAGTGAGGTTATAGCGAGCTTAAGTCAAACGCAGTGTGAGGAGAATCCCTAGATTGCGAAGTTGACAAGACTGGGGTTTAAGACCGCCAGTTTGTCAACTATTTATACCAAACTAGTGATCTAACTATAGCAAAGTTGCACAGTAAAGCGCAGTAAGTAAATGTCCATGTGATATTAGTGGCTCAGCCACTAGCGCGAAATGAACAAGGTGTAAACAAAGGTAAATAAGAGCAAGAAAAGGGAGTCCTTGCTAATTGTATAGTAATAGTCCTTAGCAAGTAAATGTTATAATAAATAAAAGAAAGATAAAGAGAAAAAGATAAGTCTAATATAGTACCTGGAGCTAAGCTCACACTTAAGTATGTAAATACTTAAGTACTATAAAAGAGAAAAGGAAATTGAGTCCTTACTAAGTAAAGTGGAGCTATGCTCACACTTGTAGTAATAATACTACACTTTACTATAGTAAGTAAGATAAAAGAAAAGAAAAAAGAAAATACTGCGTGTTATGAGGTGCCAAAGCAAGTGCCTCGTAACAAGCATTAGAATTGGTGATCTCACTTTTGTTATGCATGCACACGTACTTGACAATGTGCCGTTCCATGTCCTCTTCGGCTGTCCCTTCTACAGCTTGCTGCTTTGCAAAACTGAAGACCATCCCAATGGAAGTGTCTCCATCACTCTACATGACCCAGCTGATGCATCACGTACCTTCATTGTAGAGACTCAAGCCCGCATGATGCAACCTACAACAAGTCAGTCACTCACATGGGAACAAGTCCCAGCTACACCTGGCACCTCGACATACCTGCAATTTGCCATGCGTGCGGTCCACCAGGATCCTCCAGCCACATGATGAGTCAGCACACCAGTCAACAGCAGACACAAAAGAAGTCTAGAAAGCAAAGAAAAAGGTCAGCAGGAGGAATTGCAGGGAGAAAGAGGGACAACAGTGGGGGAAGAAAACACAATGCACATACACATCCTAAAAGGGAACAAGGCACTCAATGAAAGGGGCAACAACGCATGAGGCAAGGGACAGGCGCCGGACAGGCTCACAAGCGAAAAGCCAGGGAAAGCAGAGGACTGGCGATTGAAAGAGAAGGGAGAGGAATGGAGTGTGATGGTGGATAGGAACAAGGATCCGTGGGCAGTGCTGGAGCAGGACCTAAAGGATATCAGGCAATCCCTCACAACGGGCACACACCCAGTTCACCAGATGCATGCCACAGTTTGACAGATAAGCAGGACACTCACTTATCCCTTCAGGAATGCAGGGCAACCCTGGTGATGACAAGCTCACGAACAACAACAACCAGTCATTCCACTATCACAGCAACTGGGGCTGATTCAGGAAACATACAATGCACTTGGCCACCGCAGTTTCTACCCAGTGTGCCATACCAGGCTGAACACTTCCACCAGTCCCACCACATCCAATTCACCATTTTCCTTCAGTATCTCACCAAGCAGCTCTTCAACATCCAACCCACACCAGTTCACCTTCACTCCATCACAGAACTCAACAGCATGATATCAAAAACTATAGTATGTCACATTCTGTCTAGTCCCCTACCATGCATGCTCCTGCTCCTCCATCCCTGTCACCACTATTGTGCTGAAGAAGATCTCCAGGCTCTCAGCAAAGAGGACTGATTTTTTTTTTTTTTTCTTTTCAGATTCCTTTCCATTATTTCATTTTCTAAGACTACAGTTCACTTCTCTTTCATCACCCCCAGCAGATGTAAGACCTGCAAGCAGGCTACTGATGATTTTGGACATACAATCTAGCTTACTTACTTACTTAGCAGCCACACACCGGAACAGTCTGACAGTGCATAGTACGATATGACTATAACATACTATACTACACTACATGAACACTGCCAAGGAGACAGAGCTCTGAGACATAGCAACGTACATACACGAATACTGTATTTAAGGAGTCTGGGGTGTGCCCCTCCTCTCCAGTTACCAATGAGCTACTTTCTGGCCATTTCGAGCACGAGCTACTACAAGCTACCATGAGCTACCAGTCAAGCCACACAGATTCCATGCTATGCAGCACACCACTATCCCAGTTTATGCAGTTCTAATATCATCATCCCATCTCCCCATTACGTGTTCTGGTCTAAGAGTCCACTGCTCTGGTCATACACGTCAATCTACCACCTTTATACCTTGAACTTGCATGGAAGCCATCACCATTCCATACAGCAGCAAGAGTGGCTGCACATGGTAGTGAGAGAGATAGACGTCAGATGTGTAGGTAAGAGTGTCCAAGTAAGTAAGATGTACCTGCAAGTGATGTAGATGTGTGGCAAGAGTGGCTGCACGTGGTAGTGAGAGAGATAGATGCTGCAGGGCAGAGGTGAGATATGAAGAGTTAGGATGGATGTGGTACTCACTCAGACATGTAGGTAAGAGCATCTGAGGAGTTTGTAGAGTAGGTGTCCATCTTTATATAGAGCATTGTGGGTAGAGTTGAAGCAATGTAAGTAAGTAAAGTATAACAACTACCTAAAGCAGGGGGATGCATGTTGTCCCAGAGGTGTAAGTGGAGTGAGAATAGTACGTGTGTAGTCCAAGGGGATAGTGCCATGTATTGTAAGAGGAGAGAAAGCCAAATGAAGTATAACATACAGTTGAACTTCAACAGGGTGTGTGTACAGTAGATAGCCCAAAGGGGAAGGAGGTCATTAGTCAGCTTTATGGTTGTCAACAACAGTATGATACTTTATTTGTTCACATCCAGGTTCCACCTCATTTCAGATATCCCTATGATTGACCCTGCATCATAAAATTTCTGTTTTGTTGTGCTCCAGCCTTGGAGCTAGACTTGTATTTAGGTAGCACATCACCCATCAGAAATGAGGAGATGTCCCCCACCCACAATTTGTCTCCCCTCTCCTGTCTGAGTTAACTTGTGAAAAAGCATGTTCCACTCTTCCCTCCACATGTCTCACTATCAAGAATGTGTGTGTTCCTCATAGGTCACATTTATTATTGTGTTGTGTTCTCCATTGCATTGTGTTGCATTCTCCATTGTGTTGCATTGAGTTCTCTATTGCTTTGCATCTAGTTCTGTGTGGCCATTGTCATGTTTACCATGTTGTGCCCATGTTATATCTCCCTATTTGTTGCCCTATCACATCACAAAATCACATTTATTGTGCTTAACTACTAACTTCTGCTACTTCAGTGTCTAGAGGATCTTACAGCTTGCACCCCTTCAGCAATTGTTGTGGTTGTGATTATAGATTCTGCCATCACCCTACCACAGCACATATCAATGTGTGCATGATGCTCATCAATGCATGTTGGCACTATGTTGTGCAAGTAAGTGGCATACTTGATTGTACCAGTAAGAATGTGGGAGGTCAGTGTCCATGAGTAGTGTGCACATGGTCTCCATGAGTGTGCAATTCATGCATTCAGTGATACCATTATGTTGTGGTGTGTTGGTGGTTGTCATTTCATGTTTAATGCCACATGCCTGCAGGAACTTCTGCAAGTGCTTGCCCATATATCTGCCTCCACTGTCTGAATGGAGTGCCTTCATTTTTGCACCAGTCTCAACTTCAGCACATGCAACAAAGTCTGTGAGACATTCATGCAGATTGCTTTTGTGTTTGAGGCCACAGACAAAGACCTTGCATGACTTGTCATCAATAAATGTTGTGAAGTGGTCATACCCTTCATGGGAGCACATTTGCATGGGCTTACACAGATCTGAAAAGATGTGGCCAAGCACTGTGTCAGTGCATGTCTCTGTTGATTTTGCAACATTGTGTCATGTGTGCTTGCCCTTGATGCAAGGCTCTCATATCCTGAGAGTGCCACAGGTTGTGCCACCAGTGATGGCCATGCCCTTGACCATACCATTGCAGACCATGCACAGGACAGAGCCTATGCTGATGTGACCTAGGTGGTAATGCCAGGTCTGTATGTTGGCAGTAGCCATGCTTGTGCATGTGATGAAGGCAGAGGGACCATTAGAGATGTTGACACCTTCAGATGGGAATGAGGTGATATGCACAATTTGCATGGTGTTGGGAGCATGTGTGCATGTGCCAAGGATGTAGAGGTTATCCTCAAGGTGGCTGATGCATGTTAGTGCATTATCCTTGTTGAGGATCTCACATATCCCCGTTGAATTGGACATGTGCACTGCATTTTGCAAGTGCAGAGACTGATAGGAGATTACCATGGAGCTTGGGGACATAGAGTACATCCTGCAGGATAGTCTGGTTCCATTTCTTGTTGGCACACATCTTCATGTGGATGTTGCTGGCACCCTCAGCTAGAATGTAGCTGTTATCACCTAGCCAGACTTTGTGCAGAGTAGCAAACAGATGGTAGAGGTAGAACCAGTCACAGTTGGAGCTCATGGGGTGACTGGCACCTGAGTCAATGAGCCAGTGAGCTGAGAGATCATCATTTTGCATGACTTTTTCAGTGACTTTGAAGAGGTTGAATGATTCATCATTGTTATTGTCTTCATCATGTGTTTGAGCACATAGTGCTGTGCTGTTAGTAGCAATGTGTGCTGTCACAGCACCCTTTTCAGCTTTGAGCTTGCAACAGTCTTTGACTTTGTGGCCATGGATTTTGCAGTGTGTACAAAACCCTTTCATCTTGTGCTTTGCCTGTCACTCCTCATCTGACATTGCAGGTCCTTTGCCTTTGCCTTTGAAGTGAGCCATGAATGTGCCCATGGAATCCATGGCATGATTTTGGCATTGCTCCTCAAGCACAACTTGTGAGCAAATGTTATCAATGTTGAGATCAGTCACCTTCATGGCAGTGAGGATTGTTTTGAGTGTGTTGTAGGATGGAGGGAGCAAGATGATGATGGCAATGGCAATGAGTTTTTCATCAAGTTGCTGCCCAAGTGAGGAGAGTGTGTGTGTGGTGTGCACCATCATGTTTATTTGCAGTTCAAAGGGGGCATCATCAGATAGAGTGCTGTAGAATAGCTCACTAATCAAGTAAGCAATTTTCTGCTCCCCTTTCCCTTCATATCATGTCATTAGCTTCTCCCAAGTGTCTTTTGATGTTGCATATAGCGCAGTGTTGAGAGGCTCATTGCTGAGTGTCAACATGATTTGCACACACACATTATGGTCATGGTTGACCCAGTCATTGTAGTCAGGCAATGTGTTGGCCAGGGCCTTATCAGAGCTGCTGATGATAGGTCATAGTCTGCACACTTGAAGAACCATTTCAACACAAAATTTCCAGAAGGTGAAGTTTTCACCATTTTCTGCAAGGAAAGGTACATCATAGAGCTTGCTTGAGGCTTTTGCATTTGAACTCACCATGGCACCTGCCATCACTGCAGTGTATCCAGTCACTGGTGCATGAGTCTTGCTTGTTGAGGCTGCTGATATGGTGTGTAAAGTGCAGGGGTGTGAGTTTGTCTTGAAGGTGGTGCTTACTCAGTTTCAATAGACCTCAGGTCTCATAATCTATTGAAGGGGGTTGCTTGGAAAGAGCATGGCCAACTGTAGAAAGAAGAGAATTGTATTCTACAGGAAGAAATAGTGAGGAAACATAAAACATGAACAATGTATGAGTAAGTACTGACATCAGTCTCTTCATAGAAGACTGAGGGAAAAGAAAACTGTGTGAGAGAAATTTTCTGTAAGTAATGGGTCCATCCATATCATCCCTGAGTCCTGCAAGAGGACCATATGGCACAGCCACACAGTTGCACATTCACTGTCACATGTCACTGTAAACTCCAACAAGAGGACAAGAGAGTGGTCAGAGGATGGTCTCCATTATGGAGGACCCAGAAGAGGAAAAAGGGTAGAGAGTTCACTATTTATACCAGTACTATAGAGCCACTACATATACAAAGCTGCAGTGTGCACAGACCAACTTAGGTAAGTACAGTATGGGTGCAGGTCCTAGAGAGAATGACAAGTGTAATAATCCAACATGAAGTCAGCATTTGGTGCAATTGGTGCTTTTCCTTTTTCACTCATCCATTATAGTATGATACTTGGTTTGTAGTGTCCAGACTCCACCTCATCCCTATGATCAACCCTGTGCTGTAAATTTTCTGTTTTGTTTTGTTGTGCTCCAGTCTTGGAGCTAGACCTGTATTTAGATGGCTTTGTTGAATATGCATATGTATTTTTTGTTTGGTGCTGTTTTACACATACTCTTTACCACACTATACATATGCATTATGCCTACTATCTACTCTCCACTTCACACTGTTGAAAGTGTATGTGCAGGCTATGGGAGACAGCAGCAACTATAATATAAACCAGAGATAAAGTGTAAGAGACCCCCAACATGATGAGGGAGGCAGGCAATCACATGACTGCAGTAAGTGGGAGTGAGAGTGAATGCAGTATGGTGACACAATGCAGTAAGAGCACTGCAGGAAAGTGATAAGGTGAGGTGGAGGAGATACTCACTCAGACAGGGTGTAAGACATCTGAGGAGTTTGTATGTAGAGTGCTCAACTTATATAGTAGTGGTGGGTAGAGTTGAAGCAGTGTGTAAGTTATGAGAATACAACAGCTACCATATGCAGAGGGACATGTGTTGTCCTGGAGTGCAAAGTGGGGTGCAAAATGTTTGGGCTTGTAAGTGGGCATAAAGTAAAGTCTGAGGTGATGGAAGCACAGAAGCAAGTGTATGTGAGAGGGTAATGTTGTGTAGTGGAGAAAGCCAAATGAAAAGTATGATGAAGGGTATGGTATGCATAGAGGATTTCAACAGAAAGATGGGTAGTACCACAAATGGTAAATAGATTATTTGGTAACAAAGATGGCCTTGTAGGCCAAGATGAAGTTAAAGCCAGAAGAGGACCATAGTCCAGATGTCATACATGACTAGAGAGAAAGATCAGGCCTAGAGAGATAGATGTGGAAATAGGCATACAAGCATGGCTAGGAGAAAGATGATATCTAGGCAGAATTTAGCCCTTGGGGCTATATAGGAGAGATGCAGCACCAAGGCCTGATAGTGGAGAGTTATCCCCATAGAGGATTTAAGGCAGATGAGAGGATAAGATCAGATGAAGATCAGATGAAGATGAGAAGATAAAATGGGGTAGGGGCATGGTTAGCATTGTGCAGTGAATAATAAATTCAACAATAGATCAGGCCTGTAAGATAAGAGAAGATGTGTACCAGAGGGTAGAGGGTACACAGAAGAAAGAGAGAGCTGTATAGAGCAGGTATGTCAGAAGAGAGCTAAGAGAGAGTAGAAGAGATACTCACCTCAGCACACTAGTGTAAAAACCTGTTGTGTTGCAACATGGAGTAATAGGACATCATCTGAGAAAGTATACATAGGTTATTGCAACAGAACCCATTTACAGATTGATTCCAATCTACATTGTAACTGTTAAACATCCATGTGTGCATCTACCTACATTCCATTCAGCTTCTCTCCCTCTACCTACACACATACTTCTTGTACCTATTCAATACATACACATTACATAT
>QLPN01004593.1:0-14740 GCA_003314395.1 Albatrellus ellisii | reverse complement strand
CCATATCAGTGTAATTGTGATTGGTATGATGTCCTTGAATGGGCAGATATGGTCTCCACCACTGCCAGGGTCATATCCTGCATGACATGCAGGCCAAAACTGTTTGTCTTGTGGCATCCAACAATGCCAACAGTAGTGATGGTTTCTTGGCAGCTTCACTTGTGTTGTCAAAAATGATTGCCAATGCATACTTGTTGTCTCTGTTGCCAACTTATCCCCATGGATTGTGCAACATCCAGATGGGAATGTGTGATCCCCTTTACCAATCAGTTCCCAATCCCATGCCCAGCATCCTGTACAATATTGGTTGAACATTTACATCACATGGTCCAAATGTTCCACCTTTCTCAGCAGAGTCTTCATTGCCACTGACTGCACTTTTGCCTTTCTCTGTTTCACTACTAGAGCTGGAAGTGGTCTTTGTCTAGTTGACTGTGAACTCTGCAAGTTTACACTGTGTCAGGAATAGATGAATCCAGTTACCATTGCACCACTCACTGAAAGTGTTTGCATTGGTATTGACAAGGCATCTTTTGCCATCATGTACACAGGATCTGTTGGCTTACAAATGTCACAAAAAACATCACCAGGTCTGTCACCACAGTGTGTGGGAACACCATCCATGGAGATGCTGATGTGAAGTCATTGACATTCTGATGCATTTGTAAGCCACTTGTTCATCATCCCAATCTGTTTAAAGTCTTTGGTCCCCATGCTTTGTGGTTCTGCCAGACCATCCCCTTGGCAGACAAGCACATAACTTGGCTTTCCTGCATGGCCATATTGTCCACCACCTTGTACAAGGTCCATTTGCCCATCACATGGCTGGAAGAAGATGGTGACCTTGACATGAGGATGATCCACTCTATTCATGAAGCTGGAGGTTGCCACAATTCAGCAAGATGATCCTGTACCAGAGCACCAGTTCATGGCTTGTCTTGAATGTCTGCATGATAACTGATCTATGCACATGCTGATGTCAGGTTGTTGCAGTCTGCCTTGTTTTGCACAAAGATGATGCCTCTGTCATGTGGATCATTGAAGAGCAGGTCTGTCATCATATCCACCAGGCTCTCAAGCTCCTTGTAGGAGGGTTGCTTCTGAATAGACTTCTCAAGCAATTCCCAACCCAACTCTGGCCTCTGTGTAGGTGCACAAATGGAGTGATAGCCATTCCCCTGTAACCCTGCTTGAAGCACAAATGTATTAACCAATGTGAGTGGTATTGTGCCAGTCAGGTGGATGTGCTGGACACCATATCTTTTAAGGTCTTGTACCAGTGTCAAGGCTGGTCAATAGTCTTGTGAGGCCAGTATCTGGTGAAATTCATCAATAACAATGGTGTAGATGGACTCCCCATGTGTTTGAATCAATCTGTCAATCCGTTGGTGAATATCTGGGATGTGTGTTCTACCAAATTATGGGTCACTCACTGGTGAAAGGATGGAAAGGTTTGTATGGCCCTTGGGCCTTCATGGACATCCTTGGTGAGGGGGGGTCTGATGATGCTGACAATGTTTTCACCACACTTCAGAGTGGCCCTTCAATTGCAGTCCTGCTTTCCCATGCAGTTTCCTATGACCCTCTCACTCTCAAACAAGCTCACACAAGCCCAGATGTGGACCTCTGGGACTCTGCCTGCAAGGAAGAATTGCAATATCTGCATGATCTCCACACATGGGATCTTGTAGACCAACCTCCTGGTTGCAATCTAGTAGGGAACAAATGGGTATTCAAGCAAAAAGCCGATGGATGCTATGAAGCACACCTAGTGGCAAAGGGATACACTCAGGTACATGGCATTGACTACACAGAGATATTTTCTCCCATTGCCTGTTTTGAATCTCTCTGCTCCCTCTTGGCTCTGGCTGCCATTGAAGATTGGGAAATTCACTCCATGGACATCAAAACAGCATTTCTCAATGGCAACCTAGATGAATAAATATACATGGAACAACCACAAGGCTTTATCATCCCAGGAACTGAAGGAAAGGTCTGCTGCCTGTCAAAAGCAATATACAGTTTGAAACAGGTGTCAAGACAATGGCATCAAAAGATGAACAGCACCCTCCTAAAACACTCCTTCACTTGCACTTTCTCTGATTTGGGGATCTACATCTCTGCCTCTTCATCAAAACCTCTCATCATTGTCCTCTATGTAGATGATATCACCATCTTAGGAGGATCCCTAGAAGAAATAGAAGAATGCAAAGTGATACTGCAAATGCTCTTCAAAATGACAGACCTTGGAGAAATCAAATCCTATCTCAGTTTACACTGTTGGATTTTTGTTTTGTTTTACACCGCTGAGCAGTTCCTATCTCTCTATGTCTTCTTATCTACATCCTATCTTCTAACATGTCTCATCTACTTCTAATCTACCTTATCTATATCTTATCTTTCCCATCTTCATCACCCTGATATGCCCTGCCCCATCTCATCTTGTCTCGTCTAGTCTACGTCTTCTGGCTTGATTCCCACATCTACATTAAGCCACATCTTTTCCCTTACTGCATTAGGCAGTTCCCTTTGTCTCAGTCTTTGGAGTGGAGCTACAACTCTATAGCTTCATCTCCATATCTACTTTTTCCCCCGTCATCTTGTCTTCTCTCTCTAAGTCTTTCTGCACCATGGAAAGCACTTATTCACTAGTCTGCACCCTCATGTCTGGCATCCTTGGTCTTTTCCTCCCATCCTCATCTATACTCCCTCAGCTGCTACAATCCATCTCATCCATCCTCCTCATCCTTTTAGCCTGCTCATGCCTGTTCTCACATACACATCACTCATGATCACACTAAACATATCCTCACTATTGATCAGACTGCATACATTGAAGACATACTGGAACAATTCCAACTTACTGACTGCAACCCAACAACTACTCCACTACCACCAGGTATTGCACTTGTCAAAGCCAAATCATCCTATACCACTTCCCCATCTCTAAAGTCTGAATACCAACAGCTCATAGGTTCCCTCTTGTATGCTGCCATAGTATCAAGACCTGACATCTCCTTCTCTGTCATGAAACTCTCACAGTTCCTTACAAACCCATCTCCCACACATGTCTCCTCCACCAAACACATCCTGCAATACTTGCAAGGTACTATTGACCTCTTTCTGCAATACACTGGTAATGGTAATGGTCAGTCATTGGCTATTCAGATTCAGACTGGGTGGCAGATAGAGATGATCACAAGTCAATTGGGGCCCATGTATTTCTCCTAGGGGGTGGAGCCATAGCTTGGTCCTCCAGGAAACAACACACGGTTTCACTTTCTTCCACAGAAGTGGAATACATGTCCCTATCCCAAGCAGCAGTGTGAGGCCGACGCTATGTCGAAGCCGAACAACTGAAGAAAAGCTAAAACAACAAAAAGGACAATCATGCTTTGACTAGCGGATATCCCAGATATATTAGCGTATAGTAAGAGAGAAGAGAGAAGAGTACTGTACCTAGCGGATATCCCAGATGATCAGAACTGGGGAATAAACCGCTAGGAGTCCTATGTATATATAGTACTCTATAATGTGCACAGACCATGCAGTACAGTATAGGGCCGGAGAATGAGAAAGTAAAGCAATGATGTCATATCTAATAATAGAGGGGACGCGTCATCGCTGACTGAGCTCCACAGTAACTGTGAGAGTGATTGGTGATACTCCACAGCAGGTGTGAGAGAGATTGGTGAGCATGCACAGTAAGTGTGAGAAATAGAGTCATAGCTAAAAATAGAACAGGCTGATCGGAGATTGGACGACATACGTGTCATCGGCCAATAAAGACGAAGAGAAAGAATATGTGACCATGGGAATCGCTTCGATAGATCAGGAGCGATTGTAAGATCTATGATGATAGAGACATAAGAAAATAGAGAAAAATGAAGAGAAAAATAGGGAGAATAATAGCAGCCTGACAAGCAGCACAAGGGATGTGGCTTTGTTCCTTATTCATGGAGATAGGTTTCCCCCTTTCATCATCACTCTTACTCTATGGCAACAATAAAGGATCCATCAACATTGCAATAAACCCCATCATCACATGAGGTACAAAGTATATCGATATCCATCACCATTACATATGGGAATGTATTTCATCTAAATCTATTTCCATTCATCATCTTCCATCATCTCTCATCACTGCAGATGTCTTAACCAAGCCACTTCCACTTACTTCTTTCTCTTCCCATCGTCTTAATCTTGGATTATCATGAAATGTGCATATGTATAGCATGGGGGGCTGTTGACTTTCAAAAGGCTGACTAATACCTCCTTCCTTTCTGGTATATACTATACACATACACATACATATACTGATACAAACACACACATCTTTATCCTTCATTAGATATGGTCCATGCACTACAAGAACTACTATAAGTAGATAGCAGTATGATCATAATAGGACAAGGAACAAGTTGTATCCTCATTGTGCACATGACCTGTTCTCATCATGAACTTTAACCACTTGTACTATCTTTAGAACTCTGGTTTTGTATAAGTAGTTGAGAGCCTGGTGGTGTTAAACCCCAGTCTTGTCAACTCCACAATCCAGGGATTCTCCTATACTGCACTTGACCTAAGCTCACTCTCATCTTGCTTAAAACCCTTGGAACTAAGTCCAAGATCTCTAAGTCACTTAAGCATCACTAAGACATCCTAAACTCATCATTCTGGATCCTCATTTAGTCATTGGTGGTATCATCCTCATCACTATCTCATTGATTCCTCTCTTCATTGTCATCAGGAACACTTACTACACAGTCTGAGCACACAATAACTACCTTGTTACCAGGGGTATAGTTATCACAAACTTTCCCTAAGACCATCCAATAGGCCACTCTTAGCATCCACATCATTTCCAATTATCTCTATGATCAACCATGCATTGTAAGTTTTCTGTTTCATTTTGTTGTGCTCCAGTCTTGGAGCTAGACTTGTATTTAGATGGCTCATTGTCCACCAGAAATGAATAGATTTCCCCCCACCCATAATTTGTCTCCTCTCTCCCATCTGAGCCTCAAAGCAAAAAAGTGCTTTCCACTCTTCCCTCCTTGTGTCTTATAGTCAAGAATGTCAATTTTATCTACTATATGACACTGATAATACTTATACATATTAGCATTCATCTAGTCTCTTGCACATCACACCACTCTTTCTTTCTCTTTTGGGATGTCTCTTTGTTCTTACAGTTAAGCTCCCCTTAAACCTTATTGTAGCTAAACTGTATCAACTCCTTTTTTTCATCCACATACCTCAGCACTTTTGCCTACTGCTGAGCACTCTCTCCTCTATCTTGTGTACCCTCATCCATACACCTCATTGTTCTCTTATTAGATGTGGCTTTGGAGCCCTCTGCACTGTCATCACCTGTTTTGTGGTCAATGCATATCTATATCAAATCATGGTCTTTGATCCCTTCACTGCTCTGCACTCATTTCCTCAAAGACAGTGCACATACCTTGTAGGCCATGTTTACAGCTGCATTGCATCCACATTATTGTTGTATTACATTCTCCTCCACATTTTTTTCTGTTGCATTGCATTGTGTTCTGTTTTGTTTTATTGCCCTATTGTTGTCAATTTTTGGCTATCTTAGTCTGCTGGACTTACCCTTATATACTCTTATACTTATCTTTATCTCTATCTCATCTTGATGGTATTTCTTTTCTCTTTATGGTTTGAGCTCCTCTTAAACTCTATCTTGCTCTTACTATATCTTCTTTACCTTGTCTTTGTCTTACCTCAGCACTTCTGCATGTGCTGAGCTCTCTCTTTCTTCTGTGTACCCTCTACCCTCTGGTACACATCTTCTCTATCTTACAGCTATGTCTCTAGCTTTCTAGGCCTCTGAACTGTTGTCCTTGTGGCTCATTTATCTTCACCTGGGCTCACAAGCCTATCTCTACACCTTAATGATCAATCTGCTGTTTGCCACTTTGCCCATATTTCAACAATTGTCACCCAGTTGTGTCATGTTATTGCATCTCCCTATAAACAACTAAATCTCTTCCTTTTGGTGTCTAGAGGATCTTACAACTCACATCCCTCAGACCTGTTGTGGTTGTGGTTGTTATTCCCCTTCACCTTGCCACAGCACATATCAACAGTACCTTCTGTTGATGATCATATGCACTGACTATACAGCTCTTTCCATTTTCATCTCCAATACTATACACCCACATATGTGCATATACATATGTACACACATCTCTCATCCCACATGCCCTGGTCTGTGCACAGTAGAGATTACTATAAGTAGTTTCCAGTTGTAACTGTATCAGTAAGAACTCAGAAGTTCTCCTCCTGCACATGGCCTGTTGTCAACACCTTCTGCTATGTGAATGCAACCTTTCCTTGATAAATATTACCTTGCACAGAAAGTGGAGTGAGAACTTGAAGCTTGAAGGATGGAACATGGCTTATCAAGAATATGATGAGGTCTCCATGGTCAATGCCACATCAAATCCAAGTCATCTATGGGATATGAGTTGGGTGGCCTCCATTGTCACTAGTGCATTAACATTGTGGCACTTGTGTTTGCTGAGGTCATTTCTCATTTGTCATCTTGACCACATTAACAGACCTCCACACTGCTTCCATATAAAATGGCCCATGCCAGTGCCTACTCAGTCTGAGCTCTCTTAGTTTTTGCAATAACAAATGTTATATACATACAGGTGTTCTTCTGCACAAGAGACACCAAAAAGACATCCTAAGAACAAGGACAATGAACACTCAGTCTCAAAAACAACATGAGACCTATATTTAATACCAGACAATGAACACTGATACAAGTCAGTAAGCAAGTCAAAGGAATGTAGAGTAATGTCTCACCTCAGCCTCAAAAGCAATACAAGAACTGAGCAGAAAAAACGGGACTATCATAGGTAGACTAGATAAACTGCCTGTGGCTTAGAACTGTATATGTAGCAGAGTGATTGAAAATGCATCTATAATCATATGTTTTCTTGAAAACTTGGAGACAAAAGTCTGTGCACATGTCAGCTTCTGCCAAGTTGCCCAAAAAGGAAGTAGTAAGTCATGCATGTGCTAGTTTGCAATTCCAACATTAGTATGCACTGGCCACTTTCCCCCTTCAAATTCTTTCACCACTAGTTGGCTAGTGATGGGTGTCAAAACAGGAATTTTGTGGTACAGGTATCATGAACAGTACAAGTGCACTGGAAGAGCATTTGTATTATTCATCATACTCATGCTATAAAATCCCTGTTCTAAGCCCATCACTAGCTAACTTGTGATGAAGAACTTCAGTCGGGAAAGTGGCCAGTACATACTAAGAGAGCTCAGACTGAGTAGGCACTGGCATGGGCCATTTTATATGGAAGCAATGTGAAGGTCCATTAATATGATCAAGATGACAAATGAGAAACGACTTCGACAAACAGCAGTGCCACAATGTTAACATACTAGTGACAATAGAGGTCACCTAACTCGTATCCCACAGATGACTCAGATTTGATGTGTCATTGACCACGGAGACCTCATCGTATTCTTGATAAGCCATGTTCCATCCTTTAAGCTTCAAGTTCTCACTCCACCCTCTGTGCGATGTAATATTTATCAAGGTAAAGGCTGCATTTGCACAGCAGAAGGTACCATACATGTATTGGAGCATTATTGTGACTTGTTGTTGATGCATGAGCGTTGGATACACAGCACTATTGTGCTGTTGTTGGACGTATTGTGGATGTAGGAGATACATTTGGCATAGGTACAATACAGATGGAGAGCATTTGGAGACGAAATGGTTGTGACCAATGCATTTGTGCGTGGCGGTATTACCACTATGTACTCAAGAATGACTCATAAGAATGGTATAGCATGAGACAAGTGCCAGTGCGTATGGTAGCTAAGGAGTCCATCTTTTCCAAGTGTTATGTAGTCAAGGTATGTGATGCATGCAGAACAACTGTCTTCTGCCAAGGTCAACTATGGAGATTAACAATGACCATCCACAATAGCACTCAAATATGCATACCGATGGTAGTGGGTTTCGTCGTGCGGGCGCAGCCTTACGCTAATTCTTACTGATAAACAATACAGCTTCTGTACGTGCTGTATTATGGCAGACCATGCATTTGACTATTCCCTCCACTCTGACCTTGGCTCTCAGGCTTTTCTCCAATGACAGCATACAGCATACCGAGTAGATTCACAAGCTATGAAGACGATTCGCCAAAATCTGCTCAAAGATAGCTTCTGCCTTATATGCCAAACCAATGTCACAATAAGTGACACCCACCCTCCTGATAACATCACCCACTTCAGTAGACACCTGTCCAAGCGGTGATTCAAGACCGAGAATCGCATCATAAGTACATGTGGATATCTTGATCTGCTGTGGTGCAACAACAAGGTGTGGGTGATGCTGAAAAACACTCGAGTCTTCACTCCATGCGACAGCAGTTTCTGACAGACGTTACATACCAGCCTGGAAATTATGCATAATCTTTGTGGCCATTCATCAAAGCACTTCAAAGTCAGGGGAATCAATCTTCTTGTGGATTTGGTCATCTTGCGGATGTGTCTACTCACGACAATATCTAGATGTCGCAAGTACATCCATATTTTGCAAGATCCGCTGAACATACACAATGTAGAAATCCTTGGATGTCTCTCAGGCTACAAATTATGTCTTTCTGACATGTGTGGTGCATCCACTGGGCTTGGCTGTGAATGATTGAGTAAGCACATCCTCTTGCAGGGCGACATTGTCCTCGCCATGCTGTGTACGCCCACTGGCTGACTGCTTTACACCTTTGAGCAACTATTAGTTGGAGAAATAAAGATGGAGGATTTTCCATTATATAGTTTTGTGAGAGTGCTAGGGAGAATCTACTGGACTACTTGTTCAATGACCGGTCCCTGATAGCACTGATGACAAGAATGCTGACACCAGAGAATGACCAGGTCGCTGCCCTTCAAGCTCTCCAGGAACTCAATCGAAAACAGGACAGACTCACAGTAGAATGACACCTGAAAGCACCACTGCTGACTGTGCAGCAATTGTGCAGCTTACACAACTTGGGGATGGTCTCCCGTCCCACTCTGAGCAGCCTTCAGCTATGGCGATGCATCCGTGGCAATTACCTAGACCCTGTGAAGAACTCATGGGCCTGATTGAGAAGATATTCTCCTGGTGGTGGTGATGATATCATTGTACAGGTCATCGTGAGTTGAGAAAGTCAGGCCTGCAGCAGGGCCAAGATGGACAGTTCATAGGATGTGTCAGGGCGTGGCACTCGGAGGTGTGTGAGCAAATGGACCCATGACCATGTGCAAGGAAGAGGAGCGGTCATGTGGATTAGGTAAGACACATGCTCTCTTGGCAATGTTCAAGCCGCCTGTCAGCCAATGCTCGTTGCTTCACTACTTTCTTTTCTGGCTTCTCTTTCTTTTTCCCAAGGTCATATCATTTACTTTCCTGCGCACTGGCCCTGCTTTGTTCCCAACAAAAGTAAACTCATATCTGCACCCAGGCATCAACAGTGTTAGGCCACAATTATGATGTCTGCCCATGCCCAGTCACATCTTCCACCCATTCCTCCATCTGTGGGTGCCACTACAGCACATCAGAATCCATTTTGCAACCATCCTGCAGATTTCAGACAAACATCACTGCATTGCTGCTAAGCTGCACTGAAAGCATGCATCACTTGTCACTCAAAAAAAGGAAGAAAAAAAACGGCATACAAGACAATATTTCTCTCAACAGACATCTGCACACAATGGGAAAGTCGAGTCAATGCTGTACCCCCACTACCCCACCTATGGCAAGTGCCATTGAAGGAGACCGTGCATCAACTTCTCTAGGTATGCTCCGCGCACAAGATATGCTATTGGTTGATGGCAGGCAGTAGTGGGTCCCAAGCCCACATGCTGCTCAACGATCTGAAAGCATTTGTTTCATTTCATCCATGACAGCATACAGACCTAGAGATACAGTAACTATGGGGCACCATAGGGATGCGAGAACTGCAATGTCACGGTCAGGGGGTGTTGTGACAATGGTGTAACCTTGCAGCTTACTCATCATACATCCACCTGACATCACATACATCTGCCTGACATCTATCCGATCCAACCCCTACATACATCAGAGATACCTATGTCAGGATATCACATGCCTCCTGTACATCATCACATTACTATACCTCCCACCACCCGCCTCATGCATTCCATCCCTCATCAAACAGTACTTAAGGCCACTAAATGACCACAGATTATCATCATCAGATCCCTGCCTCTTGTCTCCTCCTCTGTATCCCTACCTACTATCAGTCTTCTTATCGTTTGAGATACAGACAGTTGTTCCATTTAGTTGCCCTTCGTCCGATCTCACCGCCTTTGAGTGTTCTGTGCACAAGCACATTTCCACTTTTTTTTAAACGTTGACCTCTGGACTGTCCAAACTGCAGCTATGTTCCTGCTGCATTACCTTTCCAACCATCTCCACTCTCAGCCCCACTGCACCTGACTTCGTTATCTTATCAAACCCTATCATCACAGGATCAGGTCACACACCATTTTCCCACGTTCCCATTCTGACTCTTATTGCATGATCATCTTCGCCATCCTCCACATCATCTTCCTCAATCTCCATTTCCAGACCTCTGTCCTGCTACTTCTCTGACTCAGACACCAATTCAGAACATACACCAATGCCACCGCATATGGAACAAGCTTGCTTCAAACAGAGCTCACTTTCCAAACCACCAATCCTCACTGCAGGACAGATATCACCCAAAATATTGCATCTCTGGATTCAAGGGTGCCACACATATTTCAACTTCAAGGTGGTCGATGAAGCCAACCAAGTCCATCTGGTATCCTTTGGATTCCAAGACCCTCATATCACCAACTGGCTCATCACAAATGGCACTGTTCTTGAACTCCTCACCTTTGATGCATTTGTGACAGAACTACAAGAATGTTGGCTCAAACCCAACTGGGAATTACGTCTCTGAAATCAACTCCTCACAATGAAACAAAATGAAACTCCCTTCTGGGACTGGCAGGTTTCTCTTAGTGGCATCAACTCCCTCCTCCATGACACACCATCTCACCTCGATGATGCAGCTTTCCATCGCCAACTCACTGCCAATCTTAATACCACCATTGCCTCCAATATTCAACATAAAGATTTTGCCAATGATATCCCCTTGCAAACTTGGCTCAAAAAGCTCAACCATGTTGATCATCGTTGTCTCCATGACAATGAAAAGCAAACGGTGGAGCTCACTCTCATGATGGCTGGCTCATGAGCTAAGTTTTCAACTCATCCCTGCCCTATGGCTCCTCCTTCCTCATCCATGCAATCTGTGCCCTGCCGCATGATCCCCAAGTTAACAACCCATGAATGAGAACTCTTAACCAAGTATGAAGGTTGTTTTAAATGCCATGCGTTTTATGCCGGCCACCATTCCACAGCATGCCCCAACAACTATCCATCTGTGGACCACTACCAGCCCCTCACCAAGAATATGGCACTCACAGCTGCCAAATCACAACTGCATGGCATAGTTGCTGCCATTCTTCCCAACCTCACGACTACCAGAGTCATTGACCCTGGGTCTGATGATTCCAAGGAAAGTGACAATGAGTACGTCCCACCCCGCCCTCATTTTCCTCCTCCTTTCCACACCGATGCCCTACTGTGGCATTGCCAGCTTGATGGGCCTATGGGTTCTCAACAAATGATGGCACTCATTGATGATGGATCGCAGCATGTCCTAATCCGTGAGTCCCTCGTTGCTGCCACAGGCCTCTGCCTTCGCTGGTTGCCTGAACCAGTTATCCTTAGTTCCACATTCATGCCTGCAGACATTGTTTCTTCTCTTTCTTCTCCACTTGCAGCCCCACCTGTTTCAGCCACCCATTGGGTGAAGCTTTTATTATCATCCCTAGATTTCACTTATAGGTCTCGTGTTGTCCACACTCTTGTCACCCCAAACGCATTATGTATGCCTATCGTCCTCGGAGGACCTTTCTTGTCCCACAATCACATTGTTGTGGACCACCAGCTGCATACGTGCATCCCCAAAGGCACTGATTTTGATCTCCTTGACACTGAGTGAGACAACCATGATGACCCTGTCACGCCCACACCATTTGTGGATCACTGTCCCACAGTTCTTGAGGAACTCGCAGACAGGTTGATTACACATCGCGCGCACGTCAAACGGACTTTCAAGCCCGTTTCCACTAACATTTCAGCAGCCATCGAGTCTTGCATCTCTGCCCTAGCCAACATCAAAGGCAACAATACTCATGCTGACCAGCTCACAGAGCTGGATCAACACATGAAAGCCAAGTTTGCTGACCATTTTCCAACTGACCTCCCACATGTAGATGAGTTACCCACAGATGTCTATCACTGTATCACCCTAAAGGATGCCAACACCATCAAAATGCGCCAATATTCCTGCCCTCGCAAATACAAAGAGGCCTGGCATGTACTCATTGACCAACACCTCCAGGCAGGCCACATCTGCCCCTCGTCAAGCACCCATTGCTCCCCAGCTTTCATCATTCCTAAATCTGACCCCACTGCTCTTCCTCGCTGGGTGAATGACTATCGTCAACTTAACTCCAACACCGTGCCCAACAATTTCCCTCTGCCATGGATTGATGACATCCTTGCCGCTTGCACAAAAGGCAAAATTTGGGGAAAAATCGATATGACAAACTCATTTTTCCAAACCCAAGTTCACCCTGACAATATCCACCTTACTGCCATCACGACACCCTTTGGACTTTACGAATGGCCTGTTATGCCCATGGGCAGCCACAACGCACCAGCCACTCACCAATGCCACATGACAGCAGCACTGCACCCACTCCTTGGTCTCATCTGCTATGTTTACCTTGACGATATAATCATATGGTCCTCCTCTGTCACTGAACATGCCCATAATGTACAGACTGTCTTACAAGCCCTCCGGGATGCTCACCTCTACTGTTCTCCAAAGAAAACCTCTTTGTTTTGTGACAAAATCTGTTTTCTTGGACACACTATCTCCACTCATGGTATTGAGGCCGACAACACCAAGGTCAAACATATTCTCTCCTGGCCGACTCCGTGCAATGCCACAGACGTCCATGCTTTCCTTGGGCTTGTCTGGTATATCATGGTTTTCCTGCCACAACTCACAGAACATACCCATATACTTACCCCTCTCACCACAAAAGACACCGATATGCCATTCCCTCCATGGTCATCTGAACACCAAGCCACTTTTGATGGTATCAAACAACTAGTCATCGGCTGAGACTGCCTCACTACTATCGACCACGAGCACCCTGGTGAAAATCATATCTACATTACTTGCGATGCTAGTGAATGGCACACTGGCACCATCCTCTCTTGGGGCCCTACTTGGGAGACTGCACACCCTGTCACTTTCAACTCAAGTCCCCTGACCAGCGCCGAGCTAAACTACCCCATTCATGAAAAAGAACTCCTCACTATCATCCACACCCTCCAAAAATGGCATGTCAACCTCCTCAGATCTCATTTTGTCATCTGCACTGACCATTGCACCCTTGAAAGTTTCTTCACCCAGTGTGACCTCTCCCGCTGCCAAAGCCGCTGGCAGGAAATTTTCTCTCAATATGACTTTGACATCCTCTACCTCCATGGCCCTGAAAACACAGTTGCAGATGCTCTTTCCCACCTCCCCACTGATCTGGCCCCCACTCCCTCTTCCATTGTCGCTGCCGTCGCTCTTGCCCTATCCCATCATGAACCACCACTTGTGATGATCGCTGCCCTTTTTCATGTCTCGTCTGACAATTCCCTCTTACACCGCATCCACACCAGTTACCCCAAAGACCCATTCTGTGTGTGCCTTCTCCACAACCTAGCCAGCATGCCTTCTGCTACCTGCCGTGATGGCCTCCTCTACCTTGATGGTCGACTCATGATCCCTTGCATTGGAACCTTGCATCAGAGCCTTTTCGCACTCACCCATGACGCCCTTGGTCATTTTGGTTTCAACAAATCGTATGCCACTTTAAGATCAGGCTATTACTGGCCTAACATGCACACTGACCTCGCGCATGGCTACATACCTTCCTGCTCTGCCTGTCAACGCAATAAGCCACTGACTACTAAGCCTGCTGGCCCCCTCCACCCTCTCCCTGTCCCCAATCTCCATGGGGACAGTGTTGCCATAGATTTTGTTGGTCCCCTGCCCAACGATGCTGGATTTAATGCAATCGTCACCATGACCGACCGCTCTGGCGCAGACATTCAGATCCTCCCCACACGAACTGATATCACCGCTGAACAGTTCACATGACTTTTCTTCGACCATTGGTTTTGCAAAAATGGCCTCCCATGTGAAATCATTTCCAACTGCAACAAAATCTTTATCTCCTGTTTCTGGCGCACCCTGCACACCCTCATGGGAGTCAAACTCCACATGTCCTCTGCCTTCCACCCTCAGACTGATGGTGCTAGCAAGCATACTAATCGTATGGTCATCCAATGTTTATGCTATCATGTCGACCATGCCCAGCATGGCTGGGTACGTGCCCTACCCCACATCTGTTTTGACATGACGTCCACTGTCAATGCCTCTACAGGTTACACCCCTTTCCACCTCCACCTCAGATGCGAACCTCATCTTATCCCAGCCCTCTTACCCCCCAATTCACCTCCCTCCCCACCTGCCTCCTTTTTGCATCAACTTGAACTTGACCTTGCCCA
>QLPN01004587.1:0-10118 GCA_003314395.1 Albatrellus ellisii | reverse complement strand
AATTGTACTGTTGAATTGCACTGTTGTATTGTACTCACCTATGTTCTCCCCTCCTAGGTGAGGGAATAGGGTCTATGGTGGAAGGGAGGTGATTTGGATTGGTGTATTGGTTTGGAAATTGGAGTTGGTTTGTGAACTGGGATTGGTCTGCAAATAGATAGAGAAATGTTTCCTTTAATTCCCTATTGGAACAGCATATGTATACCTCTTATTCTCTGGATACTCCTTGGTCTGTAAATGGGTAGAGCACTGTTTCTTTTTATTTTCTGTTGCAACAAGCTATGTATACTCTCACAGACAATGTCCTATTACTCCATGTTGCAATGCAATAGGATAGGTCTCTACTCCATAGCTGGAGAGCCAAATAAAATTGGTCTGTAGATAGATAGAGTAGTATCTTCTTCTATTTTCTGTTGCAATAAGCTATGTATACTTTCACAGATGATGCTTTATAACTCAATGTTGCAATGCAACAGGTTTTTACACTAGTAATTAAGGAAGGACAGTTGTAAGTTAAAAAACCCACGTGGTTCAGATAACGGCGCTACAATCTGTGCATGGCAGTGTGCGGCATCGCAGCACGCGCACGGCGCGCCACACAGTGTGCCAGCGCACGCATCCTGTTTTTCTTACAACCACTTGCGCTGCTGCCCCCATGCTGCATGTACTGGCTGCTCACCACTGCCATTTACTGCATCCATGGGCTGCCCATCATATCTGAGCTTCTACCCCCAGACTGCATGCATTTGGCTGCTCACCACTGCCAAGTGTTGTATGTGCTGGCTGCTCAACATTGTCATCTATGCAGCATGTGTTGGCTACCCACCACCACCATGTGCTGCATGGCATAACTGCTTATCAATTCTATCATAAGAAAAACCAAATTACATGCAGGAGTTGACTGAATATGCTATCCCCACAGAGCCTCCCTCCCATGCTGCCACTGTACCAGCACAGTGCAGCAGCTTGCTGGTTCACTGCCCATGTCCACCCAAGAGGACATGGGCAATTGGTATGTCCATCCTTTTGTGCCCACCCATGTTACCATGCTGCCACTGCAACAGCATGCAGTCCCCTACCTGCCTGTGCGGCCACCATCCGAACAGCACACCACATGCGGCCCAGTACCGCACCCCCACCACGGCATGCCCGACAGGCACTGTGTGGCCGAGGTACCGACTGGTAACTGCACAGTGCACAAGGCCACATGGGCCTGCAGTGCCCCTGGCCACGCATGTCATGGCGGCGGCAGCAGTGGCGGCGTTGTGGGGCAGCTCGGACCACGATGCATAGAGCAATTGGTGAGTACTCTCTCACACAGACTTTCCCTTGCTTACCCACCTGCACCTGCATATGCGCCCATGCCACCACTGTACCAGCACAGTGTGGCAGCTTACTTGCCGCCCACATCCACTCAAGATGGCACAGGAAATCGGTACATCCCTTCTCCTGTGCCCCCACCATGTCACCACTGCCTCAACAGTGCGCAGCCCCCTACCCGCTGTGCCGCCACTGTATGAACAGCACATGGCCACCACCACCCCACTCACACTGCCATTGTATCAGCACAGCACAGCCACCACCTCCCTGCCTACACTGCCACCTTACCAACAGTGGGTGGCCACCACCCAGCCACCCACGCCACTGCTACGCCAGGACACTGTGCCCACATGCGCGCCCACGCCACCACAGTACCAGTACAGCATGGTAGATTCCTGGCTTGCTGCCCACATCCACTCAAGATGATGCAGGCAATTAGTACGTCCCTCCTCCTATTCCCACCCACGCGCCAATGTCACTGCTGCCTCAACAGTGCGTGGTTCAATGTGGACATGCAGCTGTTCGCAATCATGAGCAGCACGAAGTGGGACCAGATGTAGCTATTTCTTTTCACTCACCTTCTCTTTCCTGTTTTTTATTTGTTATTTTTTATTTTTTCATTTTCATTTTTTTTACTGATGCAGTGGTGGCAGATCCACCTCCCATTGCTGACAGTGTTTGTGAACTGGCCGACGTTGGGCACGCCACTGGGGCATGTGGCGAGTGACGATTCTCTGATTGGTATGTCCTCCGTTTTCCTTCTCGCATCATCTTGATGCTTTCTATACTGGCTTCCTGCCTGGCACCTCACTGTTCCTCAGGCCTGAGCTGGATCCAAAGATCGTCCTCTGCCCCATGGCCAACAACACCACCTCAATTCTCCATTGTCTCAAACTCCAATCACACTCCAATCACACACTCTCACTGTACACATGCGCACTTGAGCACTTCACCATGCGCTCCGTGCCACCATGTCGGTCCTGGAGCACATGCTCCGTGCACATGCGTGCCACCGCTGCATACACATATTAGGTAGGATGAAAAGACACCCGCCATTCCACACATGCTGCTGTGGCAGGTGTCACTGTTGCCCAAGCTGCCGAGCGAATTCGATGTCCCACCCACACACCCATGTCACCGATGTGTCAACAACACATGGCCCACTACTCGCCCACACCGCCACACCCTGCCACTACCACCCTGCCCACACCACCATTGTATCAGCACAGCGCAGCCACCACCTGCCCACTCACGCTAAAGCTATACCTGCGCAGAGCGGCAATTTGCCTGCCTGCCCCGCCCACGTCGACTCAAGACAATGTGAGCGATCAGTGCGTCTTCTCTTTCACAGGTTTTCCCTTGCTTACCCACTTCCCACCTGCCTGCACCTCAGGACACTGCACCCACATATGCGCCCACAGCCACCACCTCCCCACCTGCACTGCTGCTGTACTGACAGTGGGTGGCCACCACCTGGCCACCCATGCTGCCACTGTGCCATGGCAATATAGCGCATCCACCACCCCACCCATGCCATCGCCATACCAGCATGGCGCGGCAACTTACACACCTGCCCCACCTGTGTCCACTCAAGATGATGCAGGCGTAGGGACAGCAGTGACTTGGACAGATCACGTGTGGGCTCACGAACACTATGTACATTGTTCTCAGCTTCCTCGAGCTGCTTCGCTCATAATTTCTTCTCTCAGCTTCATTCATGACTTGCCTGCAACCATCCTCAGCCCAGACGTCATACGCAGTGAGCCTCTTGACATGGACCAATATTCCAGGCTGTTCGGCACTGCACGCATTTCAACTGAAGTAAGTAGTGCATTCCTTTTCGACCATCTGGCATGAGATTCATGATGAGGTAGCCTACCCACAGTGCCGCGGCGGTAAACACCTCCACAGCTGCAAGTGATGGCATGGGGTTGGACATATGGTGCTGCAGAGCCTTGGACACAAGGCCACGCAGGTGAGGTGTGAGCACGAGGCACAGTGCATGGTCGAGGTGCTGGCTGGAAGGAAGACACTTAGGTATGTGCTCTTTTCTTGCACTCCTTTCTACTTACTGACACCTGTGCACCCACGTCACTGCTGTATCAACGGCACGCGGCCCCCTACCTGCCCCCTGTGCCACTGCCATATGAACAGTGTGGCCACCACCCTGCCCATGCTGCCGCTGCACAGTGCGCTGCACATTCCTCCTGCACATGTGCACTGTGCTGTGCCCACCTGGCTTGGGCTTGGAAAGCCACACTGGTGCACGCCAGCAGATAGAGGCCATGCACTCTTTTCCTTTCTTTCATTCATCCTCAACTCACATCACAGGTATGTGTTCTGTCAACAGAACTATCAATTATATTCAACTTTGTCCCTATTCTTCATCCACTTCTACTTACATCTATTATTCTTTCCTTTTATTCTCTGTTGCTATATATATCTACAACTGTAATCATATCTTATTAGTTGATAATTCAATCAAGCAGGTGTTTACTCTATCTTGATGTTTTGCAAACCTCTTGGTTCTATTGATACCATTTTTTTAAACAATAACATGTTGGGCAGAATCTTCAGGCTATGTTTTTTCTGTATTGAACCATGATACTATATCCATGAATATCATTATGCCTGCAAGTAGGCTGGGTACTTTAGCTGTACAATCATGTTGATCTTCTATTATTAAGCATCAACACTTAAATGCTTTGGCAATATTGATTACCATATTTTCTCTTTTATTTTCTGACAATCATCTCTTTCACAGCTGGAGAGGCAATTGGAATTGGACTGTGAATTGGACTGGGTCTGTAGATAGATAGAGTATTATTGTTTCCTTTTATTTTCTATTGCAGCAACCTACATATACTTTCACAGATGATGCCCTATAACTTGGTGTTGCAACACAACAGGTCTTTATACTAGGGACAGGGACAGGGATAGGGACAGGGATAGGACAGGGACATTGGTGAGGAATGTTGCAATGCAATATGTCTTTACTTTATAGCTGGAGAGGCAATTGGAATTGGTCTGTAGATAGATAGAGTACTATTTCATTTTATTTTCTGTTGCAGTATACCTTCACAGGTGATGTCCTATTGCTCCATGCTGCAATGCAACAGGGTTCCTGGGGAGGATCACCCTTGAATGTGATGTATCCTGAGGTTTTACAAAATGTTTTACCAGGGCCTTGGTTGTTGAATATCTATGTACGTTTTTACTGTATGTTTTTCGTTCGGCTTTTCTTATTTGTACCATACACGTACATACACTTACACATTTTTCTCTGGCTGCTCCACTTATTACAACAAGGGTCGTGCATCCCTTAACATCAGGGTCGCGCGTCCCTCGACATACAGTAGTCCCTGCATCCTTACTTTCTTCACTCCGCATTAACCTTATCATATGAATACTATATAAGAAGTACTCTTTACAATACAACTCCTCAGACATTTTTCCCTTCGTCTGAGTGAGTATCCTCACTCCTACTCAATCACCTTATTCTCACATACAGTCCTGCAGCGTCTATCTCTCTCACTATCGCGTGCGGCTTCTCTTGCCGCACCTCTATATCACTTGCAGGTACATCTTACTTACTTAGACATTTTTCCCTTCGTCTGACGTCTATCTCTCTCACTATCGCATGCGGCTTCTCTTGCCGCACCTCTATATCACTTGCAGCTCATGTCTGCACTCCTATATACCTTAGGGGTTTTCTACAGCGCAATCAAAACTCATCACCTCCTTACCATTGTCTGCCCCAGCCTGCTTAAACATTGGTGAGCTTTGTTGCTAACAGACTATATACCATTTTCTTATTTAATGTGGTGTAGAAGAAGCAGCAGCAACACAAGGAGTGGAGTGTTCAGGCAAGATTGTTTTCTGTATTGGATTGGTAAATTGTACTGTTGGATTGCACTGTTATATTGTGCTCATCTATTTGCTCCCCTCTTATGTGATGGCACAGGGTTTATGATGGAAGGACAGATAGGAGGTGATTGGGATTTGGAAATTGATTTGGAAATTGGTGTTGGTTTGTGAACTGGGATTGGTATATAAATTGGACATGGATAGAGTACTGTTTCCTTTTATTCTCTGTTGCTACAACTATGCATACTGTCATAGATGATATGCTGTTATGATGTAGATTGGAATTGGTCTATAAATGGGTTCTGTTGCAACAAGCTATGTATACTTTCTCAGATGATGTCCTATTACTCCATGTTGCAACGCAATAGGTTTTACACTAGTACTACATGCTGTCAGACCATTCAGGCACGTGGCTGTTAAGTAAGTAAGTAAGTAACCTAGATCATCAGTAGCCTGCTTGCAGGTCTTACAGCAGGATGGCAGCAATCTTCTTTGAAGTGTAATGGTGTCATGCACTTTTGAAGCATACGACCCTCGAACAGTAGCTCTTGCCTCAAACGGCGTTCGAGGTGAGTCCCGCTTAAGTCTCTGGCTATCTGCAGTTTGGGATGTTTCTGACTCATCATAGAGTCTTGAATACTTGTTTGTTTTCTCGGACGGCGTTCGAGACTAGTCCCGCGCAGGACACCAACTAGTTGCCTCTTGTTGGATTGTTTGGCCGCAAGTTGGGTTGGTTACAACGGGACGAATGAGGAGTCGTCCACGGACTATAGCAACCTCGTCATGAAGAGTCCACGGACGTCGGATCCTCCTCATTCAGAGATTAGGTTGAGGCCGCTGTGTAATAGGAGCTCTTTCTTTCATCTTTTGCTTTTGTCTTCCTCGTTCTCGCTAGTCGTCGTTTTGCTTCCCCCACCCTCCCATGTCCCTTGCTCCTTTCTTCCTTACTGTTCTGGCTTTGGTCTCGCGCCAGGTTTTGTGTCATCGCATCGCGCCGCTTCATTGCGCCATTGTTTTTTTTTTGCATAGCTGCACACAACTTGATTTTTTCGGCAGGCGCTGCTCAGAAAGGGGGCGTCGTATCTCGCTATCATCTTATCACGCGCGGACCTCTCATTTGGTGTGAAGTCGATTAGAATTCTATTGAGGCGAATAATTACGAGAATGCATCTCGTGTATCAATCTACATACGCTCTTCACCCTTAAAAGAGATCCAAGAAGTCATGAGTAAATCCTGCTCGAGCAAATCCAATTGGGACTCGCACGTACAATCAGGGTACTACAATGCAAACAACGGGTCGAGGCCCATGTTGATCATGGCCAATCAACCTATGACAGATCAAGGCCTTAATTTGAGCTAGTGACGGCCAGTAGGTACAGGAGTTAACTGTGTCAGTGACAGGAGCGTGGCAGACAATGGAGCGGTAAATACAATCGCGCCTTCGCTTTCTGGGGGAGAACAAAGGCTTAGATGACACTGTGGAGATCAGAAGACAAGGCTCCACCAGTCCGAATTACCTGCTACCCACTGGTTGAGCCGCCACGCTCAGCGCCCACCGCCGCTCACGCTCCTACAGTATAAGTGCCGGCGCGGTATACACGCTGTCATCGCTGGGCACGGGCTACTGCCACATTCCATCGCCTTTGTTAGGGTTTAGCGTACCAAAGTAGCCAAACACCTATAATCAGGATTAACAGGGATCTCCGAGACGAACGCGTGAGCAATACTACGATTGCGACAAGAGTACAAATGACAAGATATAACGAAGGAGGTCAAGATGCCCCTCTACGACATATAGTAAGTCGTCTTTATAGTACATACGACTGCTGCGGTTTGATAATCGTAAAACAAGGTAAAGGCATAGAAAGGGGAGTTACAACCCCTTGATCAACTGCGACCAGATGATTATGAAACAAAATATGGATGAGACGAGGGGGGTTACAGCCCCTTGATCACTCCACTACTGCACGTGTGGAGTGGAATATGATAGAATGCAGAAGAATAAAAAATAAGAAATTGCGTGCCACTGATTCCTGACAATACCCCTCCGCTACGTTCTTTTCGCCTCGAAAACGGTAATCAGTCGTAAGCGTCCGCATCATTTCCTTCATACCCATCATCACCATACCCCTCTTCTGCCAGTCTGACGTGCCGTTCCTCTTGTCCTCTAATACATGTGATTAGATGTTCGTCATTCCATTTGTTGCACTTGGGGCAACATAAGTACTTCTCGTTGCGGGGGTAATTTGGACGCGTAGAGGTCGATGCTCGAGAGAACGGAACTGCTAAGCAGTCCGTACGTCGGTGACCTACTTGATGACAACTCCAACAGACAAGGGGACCCTTCTTCTTTCGCCGTGATTTTGCCGCTCCTCCTCGTAGCCGATTTGCTACGTCTCCGACTGGTGGTAATGGTGCAGGTATGGGTAAAGGAGGAGGTGAGGGGAGTCGGGCAATGTAACCATGAGCCATATGAGGGCGGAGTCGATCCTCTGCGTCAGCATTGAGAAGTCAATTAGAGATCTCGCCTAAACCCCAACGTCGTTGCGACAGAAGGTGTGTGAGATGAGTTTGGAACGCTTCCAGCGCTCCGACACAATGGTACCATCCTCTAAAACGATCAATGTCTGCCGTCACCCTGGTGTCATTTAGAAGTCGGGTTGCACGATCTAGACGGATGTTGGTAGGGAAGGTTACCATTATGTGAGCGAATTCTTCGGTGACGAAGGCATGACGGATGGGGTTTATACGATTGGCTGGCGTTGGTTCTGCCATGGGGTATTCATATCTGCCAGCGTATTGGATAGGGTTTTCTCCGAGATCTACATCTGGGATGGGTATGGTGGGATCGGGAGATGTGCGAAAGAGAGTCAGAGTGTTATAAAAGTAGTCGGCGGGTAGGTCGTGAAATATTTGTGCGTTTATAGGGGCGACAGGGATAGGAGGAGGAGACGGACGTCGATCGAAGCATTCGTCGCAAAAGCGAGGAGTCATGGGATGTCCCAAGACGAGATGAGTGGCAATGATTTGCATGGTTTCGACGTCATAGAGATTGAGTCCATTGAGAGCATGGAAGGTTTGATGATACTGGTTAGCAAGGTTGGTGTTTTGATGAATATGACGATCGTGGGCAGGTAAGGTGGGAGGAGGAGAAGCGATGATGGGGGAAGGGAAGATATCACTGTGATGTGAGGAGTTTAGGGAACAAGAGAGGGAACGACGACGGAAAATAGGGGAGTTTTGTGCGGATTCAGGATAAATGGGGGATTGGTTTCAGAACATTTGTACAATATGAGCAGGTAAATCTGCGAATGGGTTTGGTGTGGGAGAACGATGGAACGGGGAATGCAGAATAACGGGAGAAGTGGAACGAGTACTGATAGATGGTGAAGACATGATTCAGATAGAAGTGGAGGCTTCAACTAAATGGGATAGTTGTATAGTATACCAAGCGAAAAGGGAAGCGACTATGAAGATGTAAAGGATGAGGAGGATATCAACCAGAAAGATCATGGGCGAGATGATGTTGTTATGGTCTCCTCTCAAGTCCTTTTAAGGGGAACAAGAGAGGGTGGAAGTCGTATCGTAAAAGGTCAGGGAGCGGATGGATGACGTGAATGGAATGATGCGACAAGGTCCGAAGCATGTTTCAAGTCACGGCGTGAGAGCCATTCGTCTTCAGTTGAGGGATACCCCTTCCAATGTACTAGGTATTGGAGACAACCTCGGTACCATCGTGATTGGAGGATATTTTCAACCTCGGTATGTTCCTCTCCTTCTACGAGATCCGGAGGGGGTGGTGTATGATGGGGGCCATATGCTGCATTTTCAGTATATGGATGGAGGAGGGATGCATGGAAGACCGGATGTATCTTCCAATGAGCCGGTAGCGATAAGCGATACGTTACAGGGTTAATGACGGCAGTGATAGAAAAGGGGCCGTATCTTTTTGGGGCGAGTTTCATGGAGGGGAAGGTGGAGGAGAGGTGGATTGCGTCTAACCAAACATGGTCACTTTTCTGATATGATGGATGGCGAGCAATAGATTTCCAAGTTCGGTGGGCGATAGATTGGGCTGCTGCTAGTTCTTTTCGAACGGTTTGTAATAAGGTTAGTCATTCGGAGATTGATGGGAGGGCAGATGTGAGAGGAATGGTGGGTTGAATACGGGGGTGATACCCCATAAGAAGAAAGAAGGGTGAGTATTTCAATGTAGAATGAATATGAGAATTATGTGCGAATTCTGCCGTTGTAAGAAGGGTAGACCAATCGTCTTGTCTTGCGGTGCAGAACATGCGTAAGTACTGTTCTAGTTCTTGATTCATTCGTTCTGTTTGTCCGTCGGTTTGAGGATGGTAGGCGGTGGACATTGCTTGTTTGATGGATAGCTTCTGGCAGAGTTCTTTGGTGAATTTTGCGGTGAATTGAGGTCCTCGATCTGAAATAATACATCGAGGAAGTCCAAATCTTTTCCAAATGTAATCTTTGTATAGATCAGCAGTTTGAGCGGCAGATATGGATGAGTGACAGGGGGCGATTATGGTCATTTTGGTGACATCATGATCCATGAATACCGCTATGGCATCGTAGCCGTGCGATAGGGGGAGTTGTGTGATGAAGTCCATGGAGACCGTGGAGAATGGTTCGGCTGTTGGTTCAGGTTTGATGGGAAGGAGGGGGATAGGAGTTTTATTTGGTAAGTTTTTATATCCTTGACAGATAGGGCATCCGTCAACGAAATCGAAAATGTACTTTCTCATTTTTGGCCACCAGAAGGTACGCTGTACTAGATCTAGCGTTTTGAGTCGTCTGGGATGTCCTGCAGTGGGGGTAATATGTAAACTTTGGACGATGTCATGTCTGAGTGTGTCATCTTTTGGGACGTAGAGACGTCCAGAGTAGTAAATTACCCCCCGTTCAATCGTCCAAT
>QLPN01004583.1:0-10396 GCA_003314395.1 Albatrellus ellisii | reverse complement strand
CTTGCTTTGGCACCTTGTAACGTTTTCTTTTTTTCTTTTTCTTTTCTTACTTACTAGTAAAGTGTAGTATTATTACTACAAGTGTGAGCTTAGCTCCACTTTACTTAGTAAGGACTCATCAATTTCTCTTCTCTTTTATAGTACTTAAGTATCTACATACTTAAGTGTGAGCTTAGCTCCAGGTACTATACTAGACTTATCTTTTTCTCTTTATCTTTCTTTATTTATTATAACATTTACTTGCTAAGGACTATTACTATACAATTAGCAAGGACTCCCTTTTTTCGTCTTTATTTACCTTTGTTTATCTCATGTTCATTTCGCGCTTGTGGCTGAGCCACTTATATCACATGGACATGTACTTACTGCACTTTACTGCGTAACTTTACTATAGTAGATTATTAGTTTTGTATAAATAGTTGACAAACTGGCGGTCTTAAACCCCAGTCTTGTCAACTTCGCAATCTAGGGATTCTCCTCTTACTGCACTTGATCAAAGCTCGCTATAAAACTCACTCCTCTCTAAGAACTAAGTCTAAGAATTCTGAAAGTTACTAAGACGTCTTATGCTAAAGTCAAACTGGATTTCCGTATTGTTATTGGTGGAATTATCCTCATAACCATCTCATTAATCCCACTCTTCATCGTCATTCGGAACCTCTATTACGTTCATCAAGCCAATATCCAAACCTTGGTTACCAGGAGTAACATTTTAGACCTTTCCTAAGACCGTCCAATAGGCCGCTCTTAGCACTCAATCAAGTATACAACATCAACCCACTTCCCACCATGTATCTGGAATGGCAAAGAATGGCCCAACAGGTTGATAGACACATGCAAGAATATTGCCAACTTATGCAATCAAGGGGACCATCTCAATGGACCCCTTGATATAACCAACAAGTCTATCCCCAGCCAAATCCAGGTACACAGAAGGCAAGCAATGCTACAGTACCTATGGACGTCAATGCAGCACAGAGAAGAAGGCCTTTGATATGCTTCAATTGCAGAAAGGAAGGACATCAGGCAAATGTTTGCCTGCAAAGGAAGAATATCAGGGAGATTCATGAGGAAATCAGGCAGATGAGTACAATAGATTTTGAGAAGATGATATTTGATGAAGGGGAAAGGAGAAAGCAACAGGGTTTTGTGAAGGACAGCCAGTAGATGTTGCTGGACTGTCCAAAAATATGTTCTCAGTACTTACTCCAGATGATGGCGCTGTTGATCATGTGAATGTATGCGATCCTATTAATCAAATAGTATTTAACAACATTTCATCAGAGAAAAAGACTGAGAAAGACAAGACATCTGAGAGTATGCCCTCTCAAGAAAAAGAAAAGCATGTAGTCATGGGGATCAGAGTGGATTTACCCATGATTAAAGTTGAGATCAAGGTACCAGAAAATGGACAAACAGTAACAATTGAAGCGCTTCTAGACTCAGGAGCTACTACATGTTACATAGACAAAGAATTTGTGAAAACAAATCGTCTAAACACAAAGAAACTTCCCATAGCTACACCAGTCTATAACATCGATGGAACCAAAAATGAACAAGGATCTATCATGGAAACTGTGGATCTAATTGTCAAAGTCCAGAATCATACAGAATGGATGTCTTTCTGTGTTACAGGACTAGGAAAAGTCAACCTCATACTTGGAGAAACTTGGCTTAAAATCCACAATCCCGAAATTGACTGGAATACCAGAACGATCTTGTTTACTAGATGTCCACAAAGGTGTCACGTGCAAGTAGTCGAAGATAGAAAACAATGGAAGAAGAAGAAGATAGAGAAGCAAAAAACAGAAATACCAAAGATAGTGGAAGTTGATGACGATGATGAAGATGAAGTACAGAAGGAAGATCGCATCCTCTGCATCATGATAGGAGATGATGAGAAGGATGCCGCAATTTGAAACATATCTCAGGACTTAGCGATAGAGGCAGAAAAGAAGAAGATAAAGAAATCTTTTGAAGATATTGTCCCAAAAGTGTATCATGGGTTCAAATCAGTATTCGAAAAAGATTCCTTTGACGAACTGCCTCCCAAACGACTTTGGGATCACACTATCAAATTGAAACCCAGGGTGAAAATGCACATGGGAAAGGTGTATAACCTATCCTTTACTGAACAACAAGAGTTGGAGAAATTCGTCGAAGAAAATCTCAGATCAGGATGAATACATACCTCTAAATCACCTATGGCTTCTCCATTCTTCTTCATCAAAAAGAAGTCAGGTGAATTACATCCTATCCAAGACTATCATCACCTCAATGAAATTACTATCAAAAATTCCTACCCATTACCACTCATATCAGAATTGATAGACAAACTCAAAGGGGCCAAGTATTTCACCAAACTCGATATCAGATGGGGATACAACAATGTTTGTATCAAAGAAGGAGATGAGTGGAAGGCCGCTTTTATCACAAACAAAGGCCTATACGAACCCCTTGTTATATTCTTTGGACTCACCAACAGCCCTGCTACATTTCAAACTATGATGAATCATCTCTTTAGAGAACTCATTGCTAGGGGCAAAGTGGTAGTCTATATGGACAATATCCTCATATTCACCACCACAATGGAAGAACATCGCCGCATAGTTGAAGAAGTCCTCACAATACTGCACGATAACAAACTCTATTTGAAACCTGAAAAATGCGACTTCAAAAAGACAGAAATCAATTACCTCGGCCTTAAAATATCCTTTGACAAAATCATGATGGATCCTGTCAAGGTCCAAGGGATAGCTGATTGGCCCACTCCGACATCTGTCACTGAAGTTCGCTCCTTCTTGGGATTCACCAACTTCTATTGCTGCTTTATTCGGGGATTTTCCGATATTGCAAAACCTTTGAATACGCTTTTACAGAAAGATAGCAAATGGCACTGGGATCAGGAACAAAAAGACTCGTTTGAAAATCTTAAAACAGCGTTATGTTCAAAACCTGTTTTAGTCTTTCCTGAACCCAACCGTCCATATCTTGTCGAAGCAGACAGCTCAGGGTATGCCACAGGTGCAGTTTTATCACAGATGAGAGATGATGAGAAATGGCATCCTGTCATGTATATCAGCAAAGGGTTGTCACCTGCAGAGAGAAATTATGACATCTATGACAAAGAGATGTTAGCTGTTATACGTGCACTAGAGCAATGGTGACACTATCTAGAAGGAACAGATAGTGTAGTCGAGATCCTTATGGATCATAAAAACCTAGAGTACTTTATGAGTGCCCAGAAATTGAACCATCACCAGGCTCGATGGTCTCTATTTCTTTCTAGGTTCAACTTTCACCTTTCCCACAGACTGGGAAAGAGTTCAGCCAAACTGGACCTCCTCTCGAGATGAGTGGATCATAAAGAGGGGATGGAACATGACAATGAGAATGTCATACTGCTTAAACCCGAATTTTTCAAATCAAGTAATCTGGTTGATAGCGCTTGCACATCCCAAATTGCAGACAAACACCTCATAGCAGTCATGACAAATAATATTCCACTTCTTCAAAAGATCACAGATGAACAGGACAAGGATGGAGATGTCAAAATGTGGATAGAACTGTCAGCAGACGAATGCAAGACAGCGACTACAGTGGGATGGGGACAGAATAAAAAAGGACTACTTACATACAAAAACAAAATCCTCATCCCAGACAGCTGCAGAGCAGATGTTGTCAAACAGTGCCATGACACACTGATAGCAGGACATCCAGGACAGTGGAGGACACTGGAGATAGTGTCGAGAATGTTTTGGTGGAAGGGCATGGCAGCATACGTTGGAAAATACGTCAAAAGCTGTGACATATGTCAGAGAACAAAAACAATCACTCAAAAACCACAAGGAGAATTGACTCCAAACGAAATACCATCTCATCCCTGGCAAATCATCTCTATGGATTTGATCACACAATTACCAGACAGTCAGGGATATGATTCAATTTTAGTGGTAGTTGATCGTTTCTCAAAAATGATTCACACTATGGCAACAACATCAGATGTCACTGCCAAAGGAGTAGCACAGTTGTTCAGAGACAACATCTGGAAGCATCATGGATTACCCGAGAAGATTTTATCTGATCGTGGTCCCCAGTTTGCTTCCAAAATGATGAAAGAGTTAAACTGATTATTGGGCATTAAAACAGCCTTATCCACGGCATATCATCCACAAACAGATGGACAAACAGAAAGGATTAATCAAGAAATTGAGCAATACCTCCATATCTTCGTGGATCATCGACAGTCCGATTGGATGAATTGGTTACCCATGGCAGAATTCTGTTACAATAACAGAGTCAACACCTCTACCAAATACTCTCCCTTTATGTTGAATTCAGGACAAAATCTGTGTATGGGATTCGAACCAGGCAAGACGTCCACTATTGATTTGGTAGAAAACTTTATTGAAGGATTGAAGAGGACGAGGGAAGACGCAGAATCAGTGCTGAGAAAAGCGGCTGATGACATGAAGAAATACTATGATACACACAAAGGAAAAACTCCTCAATATCAGATCGGAGATAAAGTGTGGTTAGACGCATCTAATATTCAAACAGGAAGACCAACTTGGAAATTGGATCATAAGAGACTTGGCCCATACTCCATCACCAAAGTGCTTTCAAACAATGTGTATCAATTAGCACTCCCCAAGTCTATGAAAATCCATCCTGTTTTTCATATCGTCAAACTATTACCATATTCTCCAAATGACATTCCGGAACACATCATAGAAACCCCTCCATCACCCATCATCAAGGATAACGTCGAACAATATGAAGTCAAAAAGATTCTGAATAGCAGGAAATACTGTGGCAACATCCAATATCTCATCAAATGGAAAAATTACCCAGAAGACAAAAATTCCTGGGAACCAGCACATATTATGATCAAAGACGTACCCAAGCTGGTCAAAGAATTCCATATTGTCCACCCCACTGCTATTAGATCTATTCAACATTGTTCCATTCCTGTCAAACGACTTTTGGACTTGGCAACCCTACCCACTCATGGATCAGAGCATGCTGCCAGATTAGATCTTTACAGTGCAGAAGAAATTGTAATTCCTGCTCATGGTCAGAAACTAGTCGATGCTCAAATCTCCTTGGCTATACCAGACAACTGCTATGGACGTATTGCTCCTCGTAGTGGTCTGGCTGTCAAAAACTCTATTCATATCAGAGCAGGAGTTATCGACTCAGATTATCATGGCCCTGTAAAAATTCTATTGGTCAATCTCGGTGATAATGACTTCATAGTCAAAATCAAAGACTGAATTGCTCAATTGATCCTAGAACATATATCCCTTGCCAAAGTCAAAGAAGTTATTTCCTTAGATGATACTCAATGCGGAGATAAAGGTTTTGGATCTACAGGAGTTTCTTTTGCTCATCAAGTTGTCTTGCCCTAAGAAGGGGGGTATTTGTCAGAATGTACTTATTTTTCTCTTCATTTTACGATTTCTTTTATCCTTATTGCTCAAGATCTACAAGAGATATCTCATCTCATCTTATCAGATTATCAGTAGATCTTATTGCGATTATCTATGACTCATTTCCATTTAGTCATCGGGCCAATTACTATACAACTATGACTACAATTCCCACAGACATTTACTGATGCAGTGCAATGCTGCGCATTGCTTACTGATACTTCTCACAGATGCTGCGCATCTTATTTACATACGCCTGCCCTACAGTGACAGCACATGGTCCGTGCACCAATCTCTGTAGTATATAAGGATTCTCATGTAGTAGTTAGTTCTTTAGCTTTATACATCTGAGATATCCGCTACATGGCGTGACTCTTCTCTAAGGTGTATTGTCTCCTCCCTCGCCAATCCCCTCTCTTTCAGTTGTGACCTTGCTGTCTAGCATGCACCTCACAGCGATGGTTCAATTTCTGGGCACTCATAAAGTACTCTAGGTTTTTGTGATCTGTAAGGATCTCGACCATACTATCTGTTCCTTCTAGATAGTGTCACCATTGCTCTAGTGCGCGTATGACAGCTAGCATCTCCTTGTTGTAAATATCGTAATTCCTCTCTGCGGGTGACAAGCCTTTGCTGATGTATGCAACTGGATGCCACTTCTCATCATCCCTCATCTGTGATAACACTGCGCCAGTAGCATATCCTGAGCTATCTGCTTCTACAAGATATGGGCAATTGGGTTCAGGAAAGACTAGAACAGGTTTGGAACATAATGCTGTTTTAAGATTTTTGAAGGAGTCTTTTTGTTCCTGATCCCAGTGCCATTTGCTATCTTTTTGTAGAAGAGTATTCAGTGGTTTTGCTATGTCTGAGAATCCTCTAATGAAATGGCGATAGAAGTTGGTGAAACCTAAAAAGGAGCGGACTTCAGTAATGGATGTTGGAGTGGGCCATTCAGCTATCCCTTGGACTTTGACAGGATCCATCATGATTTTGTCAAAGGATATTTTAAGGCCTAAATAATCAATTTCCGTCTTCTCAAAGTCGCATTTTTCAGGTTTTAAATAAAGTTTGTTATCACGTAGGATTGCTAGGACTTCTTCGACTATGCGACAGTGTTCTTCCATTGTTGCAGTGAAGATGAGGATGTTGTCCATATAGACTACCACTTTGCCCTTAGCAATGAGTTCCCTGAAGAGATGATTCATCATAGTTTGGAATGTGGTGGGGCTATTGGTGAGTCCAAAGAACATAACAAGGGGTTTGTATAGTCCTTTGTTTGTAATGAAGGCAGCCTTCCATTTGTCTCCTTCTTTGATACAAACATTGTTGTATCCCCATCTGATGTTGAGTTTGGTGAAATATTTTGCCCCTTTGAGTTTATCTATCAATTCTGAGATAAGAGGTAATGGATAAGAATTCTTGATAGTAATCTCATTGAGGCATCGATAATCTTGGATTGGATGTAATTCACCTGAATTTTTCTTGATAAAGAAAAATGGAGAAGCCATAGGTGATTTAGAAGTATGTATTTGTCCTGATTTAAGATTTTCTTTGACAAATTTCTCCAACTCTTGTTGTTCAACAAAGGAGAGATTGTACACCTTTCCCATATGCATTTTTGCGTTTGGCTTTAATTTGATAGCATGATCCCAGATTCGTTTTGGAGGTAGTTCGTCAAAAGATTCTTTTTCAAAGACTGATCTGAACCCATGATATGCTTTTGGGACAATATCTTCAAAAGATTTCTTTATCTTTTTCTTTTCTGCCTTGATTGCCAGGTCTTGGGATATGTTTCAAATTGCGGCATCCTTCTCATCATCTCCTATCATGATGCAGAGGATACAATCGTCCTTTTGTATTTCATTGTCATCATTGTTGTCAACTTCCACTGTTTTTGGTATTTCCTTCTTCAACTTTTCCTTTTTCTTCTTCTTCCATTCCTTTCTTTCTTCAACCATGCATAAATGACATCTTTGTGGACATCTGGTAAATGAAATCATTCCCATATTCCAGTCTATTTCTGGATTATGGATTTTTAACCAAGTCTCTCCAAGTATTAGATTGACTTTTCCAAGTCCTGTGACACAGAACGATGTTCTTTCCATGTGATTTTGGACTTTTATGATTAAATCCACTGTTTCTGTGATGGATCCTTGTTCATTTTTGGTTCCATCTACATTATAGACTGGTATGGTGATTGGGAGTTTCTTTGTGTTTGGACGATTTGTTTTCACAAATTCTTTGTCTATGTAACACATAGTTGCTCCTGAGCCCAGAAGAGCTTCGATCATTACTTCTTGTCCATTCTCTGGTACTTTGATTTCTACTTTAATCATGGGTAGATCCACTCTTGTCCCCATGATTACATGCTTTTCTTTTTCTTGAGAGGGCATACTCTCAGATGTCTCTTTCTTTTCAGCCTTTATCTCCAATGCAATGTTGTTAAATACTATTGGGTCAATAGGATTGCATACATTTGTGTGATTGACAGCACCATTGTCTGGAGTAAGTACTGAGAACATATTTTTGGACAGTCCAGCAACATCTACTGGCTGTCCTTTGCAAAACCCTGTTGCTTCCTCCTTTCTCCTTCATCAAATATCAACTTTTCAAAATCTACCATGCTCATCTGCCTGATTTCCTCGTGTATCTCCCTAATGTTCTTCCTCTGTGGGCAGACATTTGCCCTATGCCCTTCTTTCCTGCAATTGAAACATATCAGGGGTCTTCTTCTTTGTGCTGCATCGACGTCCATTGGCACTGTTGCATTACTGGCCTTCTGTGTACCTGTATTGGTCTGATAATTGGCTTGTTGATTGTATCTAGGGGTCCATTGCGATGGTCCCCTGGACTGCATGAGTTGGTGATATTCTTGCATATGTCTGTCCACTTGTTGAGCCATTCTCTGCCAATCTAGGTACATGGTGGGGAGTGGATTGATGTTATAGACGCGATTGAGTACATCACTATTCAATCCTCTTTTGTAGCAGTCTATGAGCGTGTGCTCATCATATAGTGTTTTTGCTGCTAAGAGGAGGAATTCTGTGGTGTATTCGTCTGCTGTTTTCCCCATTTGTTGAAGTTTATGTAATGCTTGTTGTGCGGTGTGGGCTTCATCTGGATCTCCGAACTGTTCTTGTAATTTTGTATCGAATTCTACCCAATCTTGGAATGGCATGGGATATAATGGGTTGAGGGGGTTAGCCTCATGGAGTCGTTGTTTTGCAACTTGTAAGTTGCGCCATGCTTCCACTGATCCTCCTATCATATAGGAGAGGGCATATGTGATACGATCGCTGTCTGACCATGTTTTGTTTGCAGCAAATACTAAGAACAATTCTTGAACAAATGAATCAAGCTTGTCTTGCTTCCCCGAGAATGCTGTAGGTGCAGAAACTTTTACCTGGTGTTGGGCAAATACGTGGGCTGACTGGGCGTGTGCAGGGCCAGAGGAACTGGTGTGAATAATTTGGGGGGCTATTGAAGGCTGGGCTTGCTGTCACATCATTGCCATGATGTCCTTCATGTTTTTGGCTATGTCCACCATTGTTGTCCCCAAACTGATTATTGCATCTCCTTGTTCCTTCTGTATATGTTGTTGCTGTTTCATTTGATCACTCATCATCTCCATCACTTCCTCCACATCCAGTAGTCAAAGCCTTCTGGTTTCGTCTGCTTCTCTTCTTTCCCTTTCTTGTTTGACTGAGGAATCTTCTACCATTGGAGCTGGTTCCCTCATTTCCCAAGTGCTCAGTCCTGGTTGCATCATTGTTTGTTTCTAAAAATGAATGCCTGGGGGAATCAGTTGTAATATGGGCTGGTACAGTCGAGGTAGTTTGGAAAGTAATGCCATGGGAATTCCTCAGGGTGATTGTTGTAATAGGGATTGTGGAGTTTGAAGAACCAAATTGCCTGTTGCTGTCTGTAGTTATAGGTGTTGGCATAGAAGCAGAGGAGAGCAAGAGAAGTTGCCCAACAAGTTGGTGATGAAAGAGAGCTGAATCTGGTGTAGGATTTGCCAGATCTGGTTCTCTTTTCCGAGCGTAGAATGCGTGGAATGGTGAAAATAAGATTGTGCGAAGTGAAAACTCGCTATTCCTTTTTCAAGGGAATAGGCCTTTCAACACAAAATGGAAGGTGGAGGTATATACTAGCATATAAGTGCTACTAGTACTATGAAAGAGATCTTGTTGAAGTAAAAAGGTATAGTACTCCTGGTCTGAATGGTTGTCAGGAGGTTCTGCGATGCCCCACTAAGTGGTAGACACCCTAGCACTGCTTGCTGAGGCAATATATGGCCCAGCGCTGCAGCTGAACTACGAAGAACTGAGTCCTAATTACAATACAACACTCTCTTGAGTGAGGAGGGAGGGGAATGATGATTTGGAATGGGAGGAATGTGTGAGGTCGCTTGTGAGGAGAGCTTTATACAATTGTGAGGCACACACTAAAGCAGCGAGGTCACAACTGGAAAAGGAAGGGGATTGGCGAAGGTATGAGACAATACACCTTAAGAGTAGTCACACTGTATAGCGGATATCTCAGATGTATAAAGCTGAAGAGCTATCTACTACATGAGAGTCTTTATATACTATAGGGATTGGTGCACAGACCATGTGCTGTCACTATAGGGCAGGCATATGTAAATAAGATGCGCAGCATTGCACTGCATCAGTAAGTGTCCATGAGAAATGTAGTCATAAATACATAGTAAGCGGCCTGGTGACTAAATGAGTATGAGTCATAGATAATTGCGATAAGATCTACTAATGATCTGATAAGATGAGATAAGATATCTCTAGTAGATCTTGAGTGATAAAGATAAAAGAAATTGTAAAATGAAGAGAAAAATAAGTACATTCTGACAGTATCATTGTATCAGACCTTCCCTAAAACCATCCAATAGGTGACTCTTAGCACCTATGAATTGTGGTGGTCAGCCCAAAACACAGAGTATGCAA
>QLPN01004581.1:0-24890 GCA_003314395.1 Albatrellus ellisii | reverse complement strand
GGGCAGCAGTGCAAGTGGTTGTAAAAAAACAGGACATGTGTGCTGGTGCGCTGGGTGTGGCACGCCACACTCATGCCATGCTGCCACACGTGCACAATTGTAGTGCTGTTATCTGAACCACATGGGTTTTTTAACTTATGACCGTCCTCCCATTCTAATAGTGAGATAGAGATTTTGCAAACCTCTTGGTGGGTTCTATTGATACCATCTTTTTAAACAATAACATGTTGGGCAGAATCTTCAGGCTATGTTTTTTCTGTATTGAATCATGCTACTGTATTCATGAGTATCATTGTGCCTGCAAGTAGGCTGGGTACTTTGGCTCTACAATCATGTTGGTCTTTCTTCTATTTTTATCCATCTGCACTTAAATGCTTTGGTAGTATTTTCTCTTTTACTTTCCTTACACACAGGTCCAGTGTCCCTGGGCTGATGAACAGGGACATGTATGAGTACTGATCATTGTCAGTACAATACACCTGCACAGGCTTTGCCATTGGGTATGCCTGGGTATGGGTATGGGTCTATTGGGTTTCCAGTCTACAATAGTAACCATACAGCTGATATTTCTGTTTTGCTTTGTGCTTTCACAGTTTAAGAGGTGTTTTTTTTCTGTCCATCTATCTATTTGTAACCTACAATACTACTGCATGCCATCATTGCTATGGGTATGTGTTTTCATGGCTGATAGCCAGTGATCAATAGGGATGGGGACAGGACAGGGACATTGACAAGGTCTGTTGCAGCTTATGTATAATGACACAGATAAATATTTGATTGTATCTTATTTAGTCAATGTTGCAACACAGCAGGTCTATACTTTACAGCTGGAGAGACAATTGGAATTGGTCTGTAAGTTAGGGTTGGTCTGGAAATTGGACTTGATCTGTAGATAGATAGAGTACTATTTCCTTTTATTTTCTGTTGCAATGAGCTGTGTATACTTTCACAGATGATGTCTTATGATTTGATGTTGCAATGCAACAGGTTTTTACACTAGGGATGGGGACAGGGATGGGCAGGGACAAGGATAGGATATGGACATTGGTGAGGAATATTTAACTATGTCTACTTTAGTTAATGTTGCAATGCAATAGGTCTTTACTTTATAGCTGGAGAGGCAATTGGAATTGGTCTGTAGGTTGAGATTGGTCTTTAAATTGGACTTGGTCTGTAGACAGATAGAGTAATGTGTCCTTTCATTTTCTGTTGCAACAAGGTATGTATACTTTCACAGATGATGCTTTATAACTCAATGTTGCAACACAACAGGTTTTACACTAGTTAGGCTTAGTTTGATGATGACTTGTGAAGCTGCTGAGTCTGAACTGGCAGACTGTCGGCAACGTGACAGACCGTGACAGAGCTCGGAGAAACCAACGGACACTAGGGTCAACGTCGTATGTTGGCCTTCATTAGCTTTACTCACAACTTGCACTTTTTAATACAGTCATGTTTCTATCGACGAGACCCATCATCGTACATAATTTCAGGGTGAACAGAGGAGGTATGAATGTGCTACGACTTTCCCATTGATGTTGTAATGACAACTAGCACAATGATAGTATTAGTACAGTGGTAGTTCAATAATGCATCGACAAATGTGAAACTCAACTCACAATCTCTACCATGGCTGGATCAATCGGACAATAATGCACTATCGATGCACCAGCTCACTTGCTGTTTGGGTAGTTCCAACGAGATTACACAGAAGCCGAAATAATAAAAAGGAAATATCCGACGAGCGTGGGACTCGAACCCACAACCTCTAGCTCCGGAAACTAACGCGCTACCATTGCGCCAGCCCGCCACACAGAAACATCATGCAGTGATTATTGAGGATACGGCAACAGGAGTGTGTAGTGTGGTTGGGAGTCCAGACTCCGCCTGAAAGACGTAGAGTGGCTGGGGGAGAGTTGAGGAATATTATTGATGGCTGGTATTGCACACCCTCTCCTCTCCTAGCCTTCCCTCTCCCTCCCCCCTCCTCCTCCTCTATGGCCTCGACCTCGTCAAAGCCAGGCTCGCGCTTCTCCACCTTCAAAGTGTTCAAATTCGGTGCCTCAAAGCCACCTGCACCTCCGCCCAAGGATTCCAACTATCTTTACAATACAACTAACCCTTCCGTTCTCTCTTTCTCCAACCAGTCCCTCTCTGTCGACTCATTCTCTCAACCTCCCACGCCCTACTCCACTCAGTATCAACCATCCGTGACCAGTTGTAGTCTTTCTCTTACACCCAGTCGAGCAAATCAGTCTCCTTCGTCATCTACCGGCCCTTCGTCAGATGCAGCTGGTATCAGGAAGGGTTTTAAGAAGATGGCCGATCTAGGGAAGCGTACTTTCTCCACGAAGAGCTTACGATCGACTCCGGTCAATGACACGCCACCACCAGATGACGAATCCATCTCCATGCCTTGGAACTTCCAGGTCAGTTAATCCTTTCTTATGTGTAATTCACCCTCATTACCTGTGTTTCAGCATCACATACATGTAGATGAGTCGTAAGTATCATAGAACTATCGGTCGCGTCCATCTGTATCAAACACAACTGATTCCAAACCCGCAGCCTGCAAGGTATTCCACCCTCATGGTCCAATTCACTCGCGGGGGCCGGTTTTACAGAGGAGGAGATTGCTGCAATACAACACGCGCGTCGAGCGCGTTCTCCCGCATCACCGATTGGGCAACATCTCATGCCCTATACACGCGCCCAGTCACCGGCAAGTTCTTCTATTCTCGCTAACCCGCTTCCACGCTCGAGCTCCCTCCGCCGAGAGAAATCGGACGCGTCCTTGGCTTGCTCAGAGCGTTCCACACGACCTCCCGTCAGAGCTCTACCCCTCCCACCGCCACTACGGAAAGTTTCCAACGCGTCTACAACGGCACTGGTGACGGAGTCCAGTTTGGAACACTCATACTATGAAGTAGATCATACTGAGAGCGTTGCCGCCCATTCCGATGCGCAGTACGTATATGTTAATGTCAATAATGAAGTGCATCTCGGTCCGATGCATCCGACACCTCGCATTGGCCAGCCCCCATCCATGACCCCTTCGTCCACTCGTTCGACCGTTTTCGCAGCGCCCAGAGACCCACCCATTCCTGCGATACAACCTCCGACGCATGTACGGACTCCTCCAAGGAAAGTGTTCCGCGTGGTCAACGAGACCTCACCAGATCCGCGGTCGCCTCCACCAGCGTATAGGTCAATCGACAAGGACAGATTTCCGGCCAATTTGTCCTCCTCGGGTTCTGATGGTGACATACCTCCTCCGCTAACTGTAGCAGATATGGCTCGGCCTGTTCCTATAGAGAAATTGAGGCCTGCAATGGGACCAGGACGAGAGCCTATTCGATGCGAGCAAGATGGGAATGATGAGGTAATGGAGGCAAGGGCGGTAATGAACGGGGTAGAGGCAAATGGCTTAGCAGAGGTTAAGGATGCTAGGGAGGTGGAAGAGAATGTTGAGGATGAAGTCAAGGACGAGGACACGGATGGGGACGATGACGACGGCACAGACGAGCTTTGCGAAGGACCCAGCGTCAAGCAGCCACCACAGTTTTCCGTGCTTCCACCAAGATTGTCGCTCAGACGGGATACCCTCGATGATCTCTCAAGTTGGACTCAGTCGCTTTTCTCTTCCCTACCGTCTGCGATAGGAACGGATGCTTCGACTTCTTTCTCTTCCCACACCACTCAGTCAACTATACCGGCCTCAACAAGTTCAGGCTCTCAAGCATCAGGGTCGGGTCCCGGTTCACGCAAAGTCACATTGAAGAAATACCAGCCCTGTCAAGAGTCTCTTATTGTACCAGGTCAGGATGGAGAGGAGGATATCAGCGGTTACAGTCATCTGAGCGCGTCGCCGCTGTACAATGAACTTATGGGCATGGTACAGGACCGAGCACCATCAGCACCTGCTGAAATCTTGTCTGCGAATTTACCCAAACTATCGTCAGACGAACTCACAATACCTGGATCTCCATTACCGTCGATTTCTGAACGTCGTCTTTCGTCAGATGGTTTGCCGTCTCCATCATACCCTACCCATCTTGACGCACTGCATCACAACTACGCCCGCGATTCCAACACGTCGAATGGTTCGACCAGTACTATCACGCACGCCACAATTGTCCGTAACGCGAGCTTCGTACGCCGTGCTCCTGCGAACGTGGTGCGCAGTCCGATAAAGGACAGGAAGGGTAAGACACGTGGTAGCATCAATGGCATAGAGAAGGGTGAGGAACGCACCGACTCGCATGGGCCATATGCGGACGTGAGCGAAGCACCACGGCAGTTACTTGTTGGCTGCCGCGCAAGCTCCCGGTCGAGCTCACGGTCGTCAAACAGCACAGGATCCGGATCACAGTACGGCTTCTCCGAATCATCGCAACAGACACTCTCTGTTACATCGGGATCCAACAGCTACGAGGAGGGCGGGTCAAAGAGCCCGCAACTTGCGTTCTTGAACTCATCTTCGCCTCTACCATCGCCCCTATCAGCAGAACATGCGGAGTCAGCACAAAGTCCTACTATAATCACCACTTCTGGTATGTCAGGAACGGGACAGAGTGTCCCGTCTCCGCAATCTGCGGCCTCGACTCCGGCGAAGTCCGCATATCCGTTGACACTGGCGCGGCACTACCCTGACTGGCTATCTGAGGTCGTCAGGCCACTTTCCGACTTCATCGACGGCACCACTGACCCGCGCGATCTCTTCGAAGACCTGCAGGAGATTGCAGAGGGCGAGTCCGGTTCTGTATACGCTGCACGTGTCGTGGCGCCTAAAGCACATGCGTTCGAGCAGCCGTTCACCTCTGCTATTGTGGGCGAGCTCGTGGCAATCAAGAACGTGGTTATTGCGCGGAAGGGTTCCACAAAGTTGGCCGATCTGCGCCGCGAGCTTGAGCTCCTTCGCGGGCTATGGCACCCGAACATCCTGAGTATGGAGCGGGCGTACGTTGACCTCGTCGAGAACAGCCTATGGATCGGCATGGAACTTATGGATCGCAGTCTTGCGGACGTCCTGGGCGTGCGTGGCGAAGATGAGGGAGAGGAAGTCGCAATCAGTGAGAAGATGATTGCGCGGTTTGCATGTGACGTTGGTGTTTCCACGCGCTGCTTTGTCTCTATGAACGGTTTTTAATAAATCTCCGTTAATAGGTGTTGTTGGCGCTATCATACCTTCAAAAACATCATATTGCACACCGTGACCTGCGCTCAGACAACCTCCTCCTGAACAAAAAAGGTATTCTGAAGATGGGTGTGTCTCGACAGTATTCTCTACGTGTTCACCAAGTTGATCGCTTTATCAGCGGATTTCTCGAGTGCAGTACATGTGCCTCCTGGGTGTCCCAAATCTGCTGACAACATCGGCGTCGTCTACTGGCAGGTAAGCATCTAGAACTGTGGGCGCAATCGCTTTACTGATATTATTTCGATGCAGGCACCAGAGATGCGAACGTGAGCTCTATCGCTCTTTCATATGCTTTAGGCCATTGCTGAAGCAGCTTTTAGCGGGCTGTATGATCCTATGAAGGTCGACGTATGGTCCCTAGGGGCGACAACTTGGGAACTCGTCGAAGCCGATCCCCCATTCTCTGACGCGCAAGATACCAGACAGCTCGGGAACCAACTTCCTCCCCTTTCTCACCCTGAAGAATACTCACGATCTTTTCACGATTTCCTACGTCAATGCTGCCAACCAGTTTCTTCCAGACCAGATCCTGACGAACTGCTCAATGTGCGTCTCATTTTTTTCTGGCGATGCGTTGATTGTTGACTATATAAGATGGACCAGACCCATTTCATCCGGACGGCGTGTCCACGCTCAGCCATCGTTCAATTACTCACACAATGCAGGGCCATTGAGGATAAGGTACTACGGCGGCGGCTTAGTGTTGACTCTCAAGGGACCATTTCGATGTCATCATAACCTATCTCATCCGCTATACCCTATAATTCACTCTGGCCAGGTTGTTCATCTGTGTGACTCTCGGCCCTGCACTTGTCATCTACCATGATCTTACAGGTTATCTATGTTTTCCCCCGTTGCTAGTTCAACTGCGTTCTTCAGCATGTGTGTCGCTCTAACCACACTGTCGTTCTCATCCTCGGCGCATTCAGCGATGAACGTCGCGGTCTCTGACGTGTAGCCTGGAAGCACATGGCGTATACCGTGAGTCGTAGGCGAAGAAAGATTAATGAAGGTTTTATACACGTACCTATCAGTTTCTGGCCGTGTGCGGACCAGAGGGCTTCGCTACATTGGAGAGCGAACAAGCGGATGCGTGGGTCTTCGGATCGTGTATGCATGAGCACGTCGAGGTTTATGCTTTTCAGCAAGGCATCATCATTGACAACTTCTCCGAGTGCGACCAATGCGCCTGTCATCTTGTCCTTATCCTCCTTGTCCAATTCGAGGCATTTAGAGACTTGGCCGAGCAATGGTGGGACCACCTGCTGCAATCTGTCTTCGCGCCAAAATACTAGCGGAAATGTCATATTGATTCTAGTTGGTGGCGGCACAACGGCAGAGTAGGGTGAACTGCACTGACCGCCTTCATCCACTTGGAAACTCTTGGTCAATGCGTCCAGCACGCATGACCAAAGTTCAGCGTCCTTTTCAGAACCGTCAAGGTAAGCCTGGAGATGACCAATAATGGGCTGCAGAAGAAAAGACAGGTACGGCGTCATCAAAGACTGGAATAGCGGAGACGTCAGCTCAAGGGCCTTAGAAATCTTGCTTTGCTGCTCATGCATACCTTGAAATACCAAAGCAACGCTACATATGCGTTGCAGAATGTGATTTTCCTTTCAGTTTGAGGTTCTGTCGCAAAAATCAGCAACTGGACATCTGTGAGCTGATGGTGTCTAACCTGAAAACGCCCAGTCAAACAGTCTGCGGAAAAGAGGCTTGAATGTTGGCTCGTTGAGCTTGATCACTAGCTCAATAAATGCGGCGATGCACATGGACTCCGCCTAGATTCGTCCGTCTACTCGTCTTCACATCAGCAATAGGCAGACCGACTCACGTTAGCAATCCCATCGGAGACTCTACTTCGTGTGTCAAACCCTTCAGTGAAGACCTTGAAGAGTGGACGCAAATGTTCTGTAATTGCCGGTCGGCTAGCGGCACGCAGTGCCCGCTTCACAAGCTCGAAATAAGCTTCGGTACGGGCCGCTAGGTCCTGTCTTTACCGATCAGTACCGCAATATACCAGGTATCAAGAGTTACGAACCCCTTCATGATTGCCTGCATTCGACGCCCAGGTATTGAACAACGTTGGTAGAAAAACTTCAGTAGGCGCTTTTTTGGCAAGTGTCTTGACGAACGCGTCGATGTTGTCCAAGCTCGAACCGGATTCCCGGCAATCAAGATGTAGCTGTATGACTTGTCCAAGCTCGACGCTTCCCCAGAAAGTAGGGATCGTATTGAACAATGCCTGTAGCGTTCTGAGGGCATCATCCGAGACGCTCGTCGCTAAACCTGGAATACTATGGTCAATTGCAGATGCGTGAAACAGAAATGTACCTGCTTACCTGTAGACTTCTCGGAACCTTTGCGAAGAAGATTGATACATTGTTCGATGATAGCTCGGAAATGTGGAATAAGACGCGGTCCGAGTTTGGAGCTGGATATGGCTAAGCTTGGATGAAAGTCCTTGGAGAATAATTACATACCACAGTGGTGGAAGAACTGCAAGAGCAGCTGCAGGGTTGGCATGGTCTTGCAATGCCTTTGTGAGGAGCGGGATGCATTCAATGACTGAGTTCTCTTCCCCAGGACTGAGAGATTCGCCTAGTGCTTTCAGCGCACTATATGCGGGTGCAAGAAGAGAAGAGGCGTGGCTTGTGAGGATATCTCTGAGTTTCTGCACGATCTGAATAATGTTATTGGTAGCGTCACTTCGCGCTTTGTCCGCTATAGCAGTCACTCGTTCGCCGAACAGCTGGAGAGATTCAGCTTGGACCTAGAAACAACAACTATAATTATCCACCACACAAGATAGGCGAATAGAACAAACCCGTGGCCGTCCTGCTTCTAAAATGACCAAAATGGACTCAACAAATGCAACCGCAGGCATCACCTTGAGACACTGCGTGATAGACGATCGCGCAGCTTTCGTGATACCACTGCTGTCGTCGCCGGGCGAGGGTTCGAGTCCACCAGAGATTTCCAAAAGATTGAGAATAAGTTGACCCATCAACTCCTTGCCACCATCTTGTCCGGCTACATATGAGGCGGGGAAGGTCTCGAGAGTGACACCAGTGAAGATGACCAGGGCCTCAGCGCGTCGTTCCAATACGGCGGGAGCCTGAGAATTGTGCTCGTCATCGCTACATGGGCCATTACAAGTTGTTCCATGAAACTGGGAACAGTAACATACTGAGGTGCTTGAAGTACAAGCAGCTGTTCACTTCCTGGATTATGAACATGAATTGTAAGGCGCTGAGCCTCTTGAAGGGTCTCTATGAGCGCCTGACAAATGCCACGATTAGAAAGGCGCTCGGCAGTCACTGAGCATCACTTACATGTATCTGTACTGCTGGAGGATAATGATGGACGACGGACAATGCTAATGAAAGCGTAGCATGCAATTCTTCTGCTTGTTGCCTGACAACACGATTGGCGACCTTGCCGGTCATGAGCATGCAAATTGGAGCCAGGAATTCTTCAGGCCCAAGGACATCGATGAGATGAGTATAGAAACTGGATGATACAGCTCAGTAAACCACGCAGCTTGACCAATCGAACAAATATACCGTGTACGCCGATGGCGGGGGATGTGATTCGCGGCATCCGTGAAAATCTGCAGAAAATCTTTCGATGCGACCATGAGATCTAGCTGAGCTGTATGCTGCTCCTTGAGCGAGGACACTAAAGTGGGAATGACATTGTCTATCGTCTAGAATTTCGAGTCAGCATCTGCAGATGGACAAGCTTGTCCTAGGTGCCACCTTTTGTACTACACGGAAACTATATGTATCATCTCGATGGAACACATTCGAGCCCATGAAGGTGAAGACGGGCATGACGTTATGGAGCACCGACTCGGGGGCCAATCTAGCCAGGCTGGCCATCAATAAGAGTGCCTGATGGAATGTCTGGGGGTTCTCTGCCACTAAATATCGCGTGAACATGATTGTCCAGAACTTCGATAGAATATTTATCGTACCTCTAATGATGTCAACCAGAATATCGACGCGGATGCCGCTCGACGAGACGCTTGTAGCATCCTATTCGGACAATCAGCTTCCAGATTCCGATGCCCATTTTTAAGACGTCTCTCACCGCCATATTGATAGCAACATTCTCGATGCCAGACATGAGGAGCTGCTCAACATACACAACATCCGGCTGAGGGATCGTATCACAGTGCGCAACCTTGCTCAACGTATCCAGAAGGCATGAGATAAGTTCCACTGAACCCGGAAGCAGTATGCTGCTAATGACTTCAGAGAAAACGCTGAGCTTCATGAACGATTCTGGGGTGCTGTCTGTGGCAGATCTAGATGAAGGATGAATGGCTTAGACGATGGAGTAGAAACCGTGATGATACTTACTGATCCATTTTCGGCCGTTTAGAGGCACGTTGAACATGCTCTTTGGTCGGTGGCTGTAGGGTGGTCAGCAACTGTACCAGCAGGGGTACTCCTTCGATAATGCTGGCGAGGATAGTCTTGCAGTACGATCCCTGTACGGGGGATTAGAATCGACTGCTGTCGAAAAACAGTCGACTTACGATACTATCCCCGCTGCTTATTTCGAGCAAGAGAAGGCTTAGCTCGACTTGGTGATCTAGACTCAAGCCCTTGAAAAGCCCAGACTCTAAGCGTCGACCAAGTACTTGACGTGGAGATGGTGGTGACTCTGTAACGGCTATTAAATTTACAAGGATGGGTAACTACAGCTAATTCACTCACCTGGTCGAAACTGAGATCGGATGAGTCTTAAGAACGTCGGCCAAATGTCGACTGTCGCATCGTTCAAGTCTAGTACCGCAGACGAATCTAGAGAGGAAACAACAAGAGTACAGTACTCCTCGAACCGAGGTCCGAATGTATCGCGCAATTTCTCTGCCTTTGAGTCATCTGCCAATGCTTGCAAAGCTGAGAGCAGTGTTCGGGACTTAACACTGTCAGAGATTTCCTCTATAGATCGTAGGAGAGTGATTCTGGCATCGGGGAGTCGACATCCATTGACGTGCGACAAAATGTAACATAGTATACGCTGGCTATATCTGATGAAAAGCATCAGACTGACTGTTCACAGAAATGAGAGATAACTACTTACCCTGCTTGTTTCTTCATATCTGAATGCCGCCGGACTAGGTGCTGCTGATGAAAGACGCGTAGGTAACTCGGATCGTTGATGATGTGATCTCGGAACTCGGTGATTGCTTTGACATATGTTCGATAGTCCTCCCACTCGAGGTACTGAACTTGATCTGCATTGCCATCATAATCATGCACTGGAAAGGTGAGGCGATAATTGACACACCTGAGTCCTTGCCATAGATCGTATCAAACGCATATATCACTGTTGCTTTGCTTCTATCAGACAGCTTCGCAATCAGCACAATGCATTCAATCGCAAAAGCTCGGATAGACCGATCGGGATCTTGAAGGGCTACCAGAACAGCAGGCACAATGGTCTGGAAATCTACCGCTTTCTCCGCATACTCGTGTGCAGCTAAGAATGCTGCAGCATGACAAAGAGCGGCACGGGAGTAACGGATGTGGCTTTGATCATGTCTATCATGCGCTAGCCAAACACCCGCCAAAAATGCAAGAGCATCCTCTCCCAAGTTCATGAACTGCGCGCGAAGCAAAGCAATCGACAGCATCGGAAGTGACGAGGAGGAATTTGCCAGCTTATAGACATCTCTCACAAAACAGACATAACGTGCACTACGCGTATCGAAGTCATCCTAGTCATCCCACAATGCGGTCAGGATAAATTGCGCTGAACAAGTGAAAGACATACCGTTGATAGGTCATCAAGCCAGTTCAATTGTCCAACAAGAGGTCGCTCGATGATAGGCATCATGGCTAGTACAGACGTTTGCAGCCAATGAGTGGTGCGTTGGCTTCGAGGCTTGAAAACTAAATTCATTCCTAGACTTGAGTCGCCCAAGAACTGCTCAAGGCGCAGTTAGACCTCGAGACGGCGATGGACGCATATCACGTACCTCTTGCAGGCTGCCAGCTCCATTCATGAGCTTGTCCATGCCCTCGAGGGTTTTCAGACCAGTCGCATCTAATATGCGTTTTGCAGTATCGACTTGGTGTTCTCCAGACATGTGCCCTAACAGAGCTCTGATGATCAGGTATGCGAAATGACGAGCGTACAAGTCCGAATCTGGCAGTCTAGACAACAGGAATGAAAAATAGGCGTTGTGGTTGTTCGACACGAGAATCGTGTCTGCCAACAAATGAGAACATTGGAATTGTAAAAATAACGTGATGCACGTACCTGCCATTTTTGACGCTACACTCATGTTGATCTTGCACATTACCTCTGAGCTATCCCCATCAGTGGAGGTGGAGGTGGAGCTACGTCGGCTCATCTTTGACTGCTTAGCACTACCCTCCTCCAAATTGACGATGTCGACACAGCCCGCAATCAGCTCATGACATCCGATTCCACCCCCAGCTTGTGCTCCCTCGGAACCCAAGATATCCCATACCACTTTCGCCGTTTTCTGCCTAGGTTTTGAGAAGAGCAGAAACGGGAAGAAAAACCGTTGAAAGATATTCTCCTTGACCTCTGGGCTCACTATTTTTGCAAAGTGATGCGCCAAGAACGATAAGTGAAGTCGAATGATCTGTCGAGAGGCAGTAGCGCCGCCATTGACAAAGACATCCTCAAGTGAAGAGAGATACTTTGACTGGTGGGTTTTGATAATGGACAAAATGATGCTTGGCTGAGCATAGACAGCAGAAACGACTTGGTCGTCGGTGTCGTGTACACGTGCCAGAAGAGCCGATTGCATTGATTCCTGATGACAACCGTTAGTGAGCTGAACGACATACAGATAGACTGAAACAGACGAGTTCCAAATCATTGGGGCCCTCCGGTTCGGAGAAGGCATTGAGGATCTTTTGGACCCCTATCACTCTTACCCGTGCATCTGCACTCGTCGAGGCAACAACAACATCGGAATCTTGGCTTTCATTTTTCGAGTCATTGCCCAGGCCAGTCTAGTCAACATGTGTAATTGAACCAGAAGTTTGGCAGTGGCGAGAATGGCAGACGTACCACAGATAGAACAAGAATGAGTTGCTCCACAGCATCTCGCTTGTCGCTATCATCATCGATGACTGCCTTACAAACATCTGAGAGAACACTAGGGTGGCGTTGCTGGACAGCACGAAGCATTCGACGAGTATCCAAGGTCATCGAAGCTTCACCCGCGATTGTATGAAGAAGTAATGCATGTGTAATGTCCCGAACTCCAGCAGAGTAAACACGACGAGCTTGGACAAGAAGCTCTAGGACATTTGCAGCCTGCCTGTCGTCCGATCTGATAAGCGAAGGTCAGAATCATGGTCAAGAAAAATAATTAGTGTCCTCGTCGAACCGTTTGACGAGTTGTGGAATCAGGACTGAAAATAGTTTTTCGCATCCCAACAAAGAAGTTGCCTCTACGAGTGTCTCGGCGACGTTTCTGGAACATGCTCAACAAGCTAATTGCAAATGTTGGGTGGAAGTGACGCACGGTAATTGAAGCAACTTGGAGACAAACCGACGGGGAAGCTTGTCGACTTTATCTTGGGGGGCCATGATCGACAAAATAGCATGGACACATTGCTTGGTGCTGACTCTCGCACCACTTGAGACGACTCCAGTAATGATGGTTTTAACGGATGGCATAGTTAAGGGACAACGTTGAGACAGTGCCGAGATAAGTACCAAGCTAGATAGCTGGTAGAAATTGCCATGCACTATGTATAAACCGGTTTAGAAATAGTTGGACGCGACTCACTGTGACTTCCTTCATCATTGAAGAAGTACCTATGCTTTTGGATAGAAGTGGTTCAAGCATAGTCGACAAAAGCAGCGCAACAATACCCTCTTCAATATCGTCGGACCTTGTAATATATCCTAAGAGCACCCCAGTGTGAAAGGCGACCAACGCTCGGTGGACTTGACCACCCTGCACTGCTTTCGACAACAGAGAAGCCACAAAACGGGTGACATCTGTGTTGCGAAGCATCTCCAGCACCAATGAATTCTGAGGGAGACTTTGTGCGGCAGATTTGTACGCATTGAGAAAACTCCACGTCGAGTTAGGCCTATACATCCCGGTGAGGCTGAGCCAAGCGCGATGTATCCAAGCACGTACCTGATGTGAAGTATAGTCACCATTTTTGTGAAATGCGGTGAGTCGTGGTAAGGGAGAAAAAGAGACAATACATCTTCCACATTAAATTCGTTGATCCTGCATTAATGTGAGCTCTCCTTCGCTTATTGAGGTAAAACATAAGATATACCTGAACCGTCGGACCAACCATTCTAATACTTTTCCTGTGGGTATCTCCATTAAATAGGGCCCCAAGAGAGGGAGGAATTCTCCCAGGTATTTGTTCAGGGTAGCAACAGCTTCGCGTGACAGTAGCGTCCGGTCCACTCCCTTTGCAGCATCGGAGAATAGCGCATCCTCGTATCTCGCCAAAGCGGTGCTCAACTGCCTGAGCTGCAGGAAAGCATTAGCAGCTAGAGCGTAGATAGAATCGAGGTCATGACGATCTGCTTCGCTTCCTGTAAAAAGGTAGGACTCAGTTGGTGTGCGCCGTGAACGGTCAACGAGAAGGGTAGTATTGAGTGAAGAACCCTGAGCTAGTTGAGATGCGAGACTAGAAACCATCGTAGAGGCGTTCAAAATTACGGCATAGAGTACTTTTGAATGCCAAAAACAAGAATCGAGATATATTTCATTTTCCGAAAAGTCGTATCACGTGCACATGACTGTACAATATTACGTTGTGCTCGTCCCACACGTCGGCGCGTGCTCAAAAACTGCAACTTACTAAGTTACAGTGTCTGTGGTATATCGTGTCCTTATCACGTCGATGGTCGAAGAGCCATCGTGGGCTGTAGGGTTTTCAGCTCTCTACAAGTGTCATCATGGTTTTCAAAGACGTAAGTCAGACATGCGGAGACAACGTAAATACTGCACTTTGTAGTACAATACTGGCAAGGCAGTGGTTCTGTCGATTGTAGGATTCGAGGTCATGAAATAAGGAGCAGCACTATGATTATTATTCTTCCGAAATCTCGTTCTATTAGGTATATTAGGCTGGTCGTTGTCCATGCAAATGGACCGCACTCAACGGACTCTATTGACATCTCCTTGCCCATAGGTTCGTCGAGAGCTACCCACGATGACCAATTAGATATAACATACAGGATACTTCAGATGCGGAAGAGACATCGCTTAAGCATTAGCATTGTCCTCACTTTTATAAGACCACTAGTTCCCAGGTGGGTCAGTTCCTCCGCTTTGCTCGCGGTTTGGGGAACACAAGAGGAGTTTTCAGGACTGCTCGTTTAGTCTGTGCAGCGCTGTCAGGAAGTCCTAGCTGTTTCAATTCGTGGTGCGTAAGCAACTGGATTTTGCATCCTGTTCCACGAAAAATATTAGACCAGACGTCCGGATTGGAGAAAGAAGTGGTGTACCGAGCGAACGGAACAAGGCATTCACGCTGTAGACACATCAATGAGAACTAGCACGTTCCCAAGCTAAAATAAATGGGATGCTCCGACGTACCGTACTAGGTCCATCTTCAAATCAGACGCCACAGCTGTTGTATCAGTCGCATAGTCATCAACTCTTAGACACAGAGCGAAGATATGGGTCAACAAGATCGTTTCCGTCCGCGGGGTTACCTGTGCTCTTTCCGAAAATCAGTGATGGAAACTTGAGCCATACAAGGACGTACTTAGACGTCCCCCGTGCCGATTCGGTAAAGCGCGCAAGAAGTGCATCAACAATGACTTCTGGGACTTGGGACATGCGCTCCATGAGCTGCGGTCTCTCAGGCGGCGACTTTCCAACTGCAGCTCGGAAGGCGAACAACGCAGTAATGTAAATGAGTATCTTCCTGAAATACAGTCGGCATACGGGATGGTCAGATGACAACAGGAGCCTACGGACACTGTTCCTGAATTAGGCCTGGGTGTTGAGTATGCAAGGTTCAGGTGCTGTTTGATCCAGTCGCTCCTGGCATTTGGTAGAAGCTTCATTCTGTCGGTGTTAGAGGTAGCGGACTTGAATTGTGGTAGCAGGCCATCCATCGCGTTCCATTCTGACTCAGTTATAATATTGTGCAAGGGATAAACTTCGTCCGGCGTCTCCGCGTCCGCCTTATAAGCAGGAATCAGCCTTGCAGCATCTGCAGCAACGATGACCTCCTCTGTGGATGATAACCGTCAGCAGAGCTAAGAACTGGAGAAGGTGGCTACCTTTTGTCGGCAGGTTTTCAGTACCAGCCTCGATTCGATCTTGCAGTACACCTGCAATACCCTCCATGGCACCGACATCAACCTTGTTCCGCTCGTTCGCGCGGATCGCGGCTTTTGCCTTCTTCGTTCCGAATGCTTCGCCGAGTGCAGCACGCGCCTGCAGTCTTTCTGCGGTGGTTGGTGCCGTCAACTGGTGGTTTTTGAGGTTTTTGACTTGATACGTAAGGATATGAAGGGGCGTGGGTTGAAGTATGACCTTGCCGGTGGAAGGCCGATGAAGGGCAAGAAAGTATCTGATTGACTGACATGACATTCCTAATCGATGTTTCACAAGACGCGTACATACCTGCTTCCCATCTCTCCAGCTTCGTTCATGATAGAGCCAGTAAACTCTACAGAATCTGTCTCTCCTACGATGGTGGTCCTCTGCTTCACAAAGTCCTCGTCCTTCTCGCCTTCTGCGACATAACATTTGAATGCTGTGGATTTGGATAGCCGAAGCGATGGAAAGCTCACTGATATTGGATGAAAATGCAAAGTTAGTAGTGCCCATGAATTTCGTTGTCACACCTCACCAAGGACCGGGCCCAATTGAGATGCAGGTAATTTGGACGGTCCAAGAGATAAGTCTCCGTCTGCTGCATCCAGTTCATCATGCTTCCGCTTTTTTGTCGCCATAGATGAAGACATTTCAGTGTCACTGTTAGCCCAGACGTTTCCTGCGATCTGGCGGCGAAGTTCAGATCAGCGCGAGGTACGTTCGAAGATACTATTTGCCACCACTAGTTCGTGCACACCAAATCTCGTGCAGTCACAAATGTAACGAAAAGTCACGGTATCATCACACTGGCTGGTTTCAAAGTCCGTTCAGCGCTAGACATTAAGGAAGATATACCGTATGCATTCAGACGCATTGCCACTAGCATGTCTGAGTTCCAAACTCCGCTGCGGCAGTACTGGCAGGTGACATTGAGAGTGACCCAAGCCGTTGTCACCACCAAAATTTTATCTCTTTTGTTTCTTGTTAGATCGCATCCGTTAAAGCTCATAAGGCATTCTTATGATTTATCATTTCATATGCATGTATTAGTTTGAAGATTTGTAGTAGAAAAGTGTTGTTTTGAACGATACACGAGATGTGGGGATGCACGAACTAGTGGTAACTGATAGTATTTAGCAATGACTACTACTAGTACGGCACAAGACTCGGCACGGACTTGGCGACGCTGGCACGTGAGACCTAAATGAAGATGACATGTACACGCGTCAAACCTTTTCAGTCGGACAATTTATAACCACGCTCGCACGGTGAAACCCGCTATCTATATACTACAGTGTGTAGTGTCCCGCGTGTACTGTAGCTGTGTGTTGTATGAGAGCAAGAAATGTTGATTTTTTCATTACCTTATGATGCTGATCACACTGTTTACTTATTAAGTATACTTATCTCTATCTCATCTTATTGGTATTTCCTTTCTCTTTATGGTTTGAGCTCCTCTTAAGCTCTATCTTGCTCTTACTATATCTTCTTTACTTTGTCTTTGTCTCACATCAGCACTTCTGCATGTGCTGAGGTGAGTATCTCTTCTATTCTCTTAGCTCTCTTCTGACATACCTGCTCTATGCAGTTCTCTTCTTCTGTGTACCCTCTATCATCTGGTACACATCTTCTCTTATCTTACAGTCATGCATGACATCTGGACTCTGGTCCTCTTCCTACTTTAACCTATATCTTGGCCTACAAGGCTGCCTCTGTTTCCAAACAATCTATTCACTGTTTATGACATTGCCCATCTTTTAACAAGAAATATGTTTGTCATGGCACCACCCTGAGCCAGATGATGATGATGATGATGATGATGATGAAAGTTTCACATGATGCAAGTGTACTCTAAGTCCCACTAGTGACATCACAAAAATGTGGAAAATCTGATGAGAGGCTTCACCACAGATTTACATTGCTTGATTGAACCTTTTGCTCTTTGGGTTGTATTACATCTTTTTGTGTCATTGTAGTAATTCTCTCCCTGCCATTACAACTCAGTACACTTGGCTCAAGTGCAGGCTTAGAACCAGAGCTTTTATATTGTGTGAAAATTGGTGTGGCATGTAAGTTGGTGAAGCAAAAGGCAGACAATTTTGGCTTATGGTGGCTTACAGGGTTCCAACATGTCAGAATTTGGATCACACACTGAGAGCCTTACTTTTTCTTTCTCTTTCTCTTCTGTTCCACTCCACTTACATACAATAGTAGAGCTTACTATGGGGTGCAACCCCTCTAGAAGTATGTGTTAAAAGATGGGCAGTATCATAAACAGTGAATAGATTGTTTGGAAACAGAGGCAGCCTTGTAGGCCAAGATATAGGTTAAAGTAGGAAGAGGACCAGAGTCCAGATGTCATGCATGACTGTAAGATAAGAGAAGATGTGTACCAGATGATAGAGGGTACACAGAAGAAGAGAACTGCATAGAGCAGGTATGTCAGAAGAGAGCTAAGAGAATAGAAGAGATACTCACCTCAGCACATGCAGAAGTGCTGATGTGAGACAAAGACAAAGTAAAGAAGATATAGTAAGAGCAAGATAGAGCTTAAGAGGAGCTCAAACCATAAAGAGAAAGGAAATACCAATAAGATGAGATAGAGATAAGTATACTTAATAAGTAAACAGTGTGATCAGCATCATAAGGTAATGAGAAACCAACAGTATGTCTATATGTTTCATTGATCAGCAGCAGTATTATTATAAAGATAATGTACTATACAATGTAGAGGAGTATCCTGACCTCTTTTGTTTACTAGTCTTCCTGTTGTTGTCTCAATTGCAGACATGTCTCTTTCATGTTCACCTTGGAGTTCCCCTGAACCTTGTATATAGGTGTTTGGCTACTCATGTACACCAAATCCTAACACAATGCCACATCCAAGACACAAAATGGTGATTCTGCAAGCTTAGTCATGAAAAATGGCTGTAACATACCCTTGTAATCACTTGCACTTGCTCATCACCTGATGTCACACTGTTCTTGCTGGTGAAACCAGACTCCCTCTCATGTTGCTCAATTGAGCCATTTACTATTTTGGACTTATATCTACACTGGCCATCAGATAGCAATTTCAGGTCCCAATGCTGCATCTAAAACACAAAATGGCAATTTCACAAGCTCATGAACATGGCTGCAAGTCTGACACACCATTGACCATGCCATGGCAATGACCATAGCCATTATATGTCCTCTCCCCCATACCACACTAAGACAGCATGAGCACTGTGCAGGAATTGTCTGCCCACATGTGCTATACCTGTTCTCCTGTCTTTTATCCACATCCACTATGTTGATGTGCATCATGTGCATGTAACACCAGAAAATGACCATCAGCAACATCAGGCAAACACAGCGACATTAATGTGCTGCATGCAACAACTGTTTGTGCAGGTTATGGCAGGCAAGGAGAATCAGGAATGACATGAGCAGCAAGTGTAGAGAATCCTGTATAGGGAGAACAAGGACAGCATGTCCTGCAGCAGAGTAGGTAAGGTGTGGACAGCAGAGTAGTGCCATGATGTAGAAGAGAGATGCTGCAGGGATTTAGTAAGAGAAGTATAAGATGGGCAAAGTAGGAGACTCACTCAGTTGTTGTAAGACAACATCTGAGAAGATGTAAGGTAGGTAGCACATCTTATATAGTGGAGGGAGAGAGAGTTAGGGTGGAGCATGTATGTATGAATCTCTAACAACAACCATCCACAGTCACATCAATCACACATTGGCTTAGGTGCCAGAATACAGGACTGGGTTTGGCTGATGAGGAGCAGGACTGATAGGACATATAGGTTGAGGTGTGGTCCAGGCCCACCAGAGTAACCATGGAGTCACAGGTTGTTATGAGGCACTTGCTTTGGCACCTTGTAATGGTTTTCTTTTTTCTTTTTTCTTTTTTCTTTTTCTCTTCTTATATTTTACTTACTATAAGCATAGTATTAACTACAGCAGTGAGCTTAGCTCCTACTTATAGTAAGGACTCATTTCTTTTCTCTTTTATAGTACTTAAGTATTTACATACTTAAGTGTGAGCTTAGCTCCAAGTACTATAAAAAGACTTATCTATTTCTTTATTTACTTGCTAAGGACTATTACTATACAATTAGCAAGGACTCACTTTTCTCACCTTTGTTTATCTTTGTTTACTTCTTGTTCATTTCATGCTTGTGGCTGAGTCACATTACTTATACAACAGATGCAACTTACTGCATATTACTGTGCACTCATTGTTGATTGATGAACTTTACTATACATAGCACTCTAGTTTTGTATAAGTAGTTGAAAGACTGGCAGTCTTAAACCCCAGTCTTGTCAACTTCACAATCTAGGGATTCTCCTATACTGTGCTTGACCTAAGCTCACTACAAACTCACTTCACTCTAAGAACTAAGTCTAAGATCTCTAAGTCACTCTAGAAATGTTGCTAAGATATCCTAAACTCGTCATTCTGGATCCTCGTTTAGTCATTGGTAGTATCATCCTCATCACTATCTCATTGATTCCTCTCTTCATTGTCATCAGGAACAGTTATTATGCTTATCAAGCACATATCAATTACCTTGTTACCAGGGGTATAATCATGTCAGACCTTCCCTAAGACTGTCCAATAGGCTGCTCTTAGCACAGGTCATGAAGTCAGCATTTGGTGTGATTGGTGCTTTCCCCTTTTTGCTCATTCATTATAGTATGATACTTTATTTGTTCATGTCCAGACTCCACCTCATTTCAAATATCCCTATGATCAACCCTATGTTGTAAATTTTCTGTTGTTTTGTTGTGTGCCAATCTTGGAGCTAGACTTGTATTTAGATGGCATGTTGTCCATCAGAAGCAAATAGATTCCCCCNCCCCCCCCCCCCACCCATGATTTGTCTCCCCTCTCTCATCCAAGTCAGATTGTGAAAAAGCACTACTCATCCATCCTCTCCCATGTCAACTAAATCCAAGAAAGTAACACACACCTCATAGGTCATGTTCCTTTATTTGTGTTGTGTCTGTGTTGCATTTCATTTGCATTCTTCTCTGTGTTGTGTTGTGATATTACTGTGTTGTTGGTTTTTCACTACCTTATGATGCTGATCACACTGTTTACTTATTAAGTATACTTATCTCTATCTCATCTTATTGGTATTTCTTTTCTCTTTATGGTTTGAGCTCCTCTTAAACTCTAATCTTGCTCTTACTATATCTTCTTTACTTTGTCTTTGTCTTACCTCAGCACTTCTGCATGTGCTGAACTCTCTCTGTCTTCTGTGTACCCTCTACCCTCTGGTACACATCTTCTCTATCTTACAGATGTGGTCTTAAGGCCCTCTGCTCTGTCTTACCAAGGCTGTAGCCTAGTCTCTTGCTATGATGGCTCTCAGGCTTTACACTTATCAATTCTATGCATGTGTTTGCTTCCCTAGCTGTGCTGCCCACTTTCATCAGTTGTGATATTTCTGCTTGTGTTGCATCTACTACTGCATTGTCATTGTTGCAATTACTGTGTTGTGTCTGTGTTATATCTCCCCTTTTGTCACCCAGTCACTGCTAAGAGTGGCCTATTGGACGGTCTTAGGGAAGGTTTACTATAACAATACCCCTGGTAACAAGGTAGTTGATACATGCTTGATAAGTGTGGTAACCATTCCTGATGACAATGAAGAGTGGGATCAACAAGATAGTGATGAGGATGATTCCACCAATTGATGATGGCAGGCCATGTGCAGGAGTGGAACTTGAATAGTTCTTATTCATATACAATGTCACTATGAACTACTTATAGTAAGTATAGTAGTGCACAGACCAGAGATGTGTCAGTTTGATGGTGTGTGTACATGTATGTAGTGAAGTGTCTGTGTATGTGTACAGCAAGAAGATAAAAAAGGAAGAGGCTGTTAGTCAGTATGTGGATGTCAACACCCCCCTGTGCTGGGGACACACTCCATAAGACCTAACCCTGCATGATGAGAAGAGAAGAGAGGAGAAGAGAGGGGTTTAGTTAACACATCAGCAGTGATAAGAGATGAAGGAAGATGCTGCACAGCAATAGCATGAGAAAAGAGACATTTGTGGATATAATGATGATGTATGTCAATGTGCTTGGTACCATGAGTGATGACAGGATTGGTGGCAATGTTGATGGAACCTTTGTTATCACCATAAAGTAGAAGAGGGAAGGAAAAACCACCTATTTCCTTGAACAATGACCTCAGCCACATCCCTTGTGCTGCTGCTTGGGACAGTGACATGTATTCAGCCTCCATGGAAGAAAGGGATATGGTGTGTTGTTTCTGTTGATGTTTATACAAGCTGACCACAGAGCTCCTTCCTTTTTTGTCTACTATACTATACACACACATACACACATACACAACATTACTATAAGTAGGATACCCATGTGACAACAATAGATAAGGAACAGTTGTATCCTCCTCCCACACATGGCCTGTTATCAACAGGTTATGGGCCCTGCCCAGGTCATATGCAACACTCTCCTCTCTGTCATCTCACTCAGGGCTACCACTATTATGTCTTTCCCCACTCTTACTTTCATCCTTACCATCTCTCAACTTCTCCATCCATTTCAGTTTTGGTTCCAGAAGCAAACATCACTCTCACTGGCACTGAAAACTGTCACCAATTGGCCAACATCATTAGGTCCACTCTTATGATCATGACTATATGCTCTTTCACATTGACTGTCCTTGCTCTCTCTGCTGCCATTGCTGATCTTGGGCTTGCAGTCATTCAAGGATGTATCCTTGACAAAGAAGCCCAGACCTCCTCACACTCAACCCTTTCTGCAGATGAGACAGGAACAGCTGGCACTAGAACTGCTAGTGTACATGTGATGTTATCTCCTTCTGCCACATTTGACACATGTAATTACCTGGGTGAGTCCAGCTCTTGGATGCTGGACTCTGGCTGTACAGACCACATCATGCTGCACAAAGGTGGTCTGGAAGATTACAAGTCCACTCCTCTGCAAAGTATCACTGTCAGGAATGGCTCCACTATCATGTGTCTTGGTACAGGATCCTGTGCTCAGACTCACATCCTACTGGATGGTTGCTTGCTGTCCATCTCTCTGTCCCATGTCCTCCATGTACCCAGTGCATCTGGTCAGTTCTTGTCCATAAGCAAACTTGATTGTCTTGGCTTCAAAATCATCTATGAGGCTGGTGCCTGCATGATATCAAAGGATGGCAATGTACTCAGCTCAGGAATGCTGAAAGATGGTACCTACTGGGTCTCACTGTCACCTCCATCTAATCTCCACACCATTACTGCCCCAACCATGTGTCTCTGGCATGAGAGACTTGGTCAGTTGAATCAAAAACTCTCAACTGCAAGGCTTTACCATTCCCAGTTCCAGTCTCCCTCCTCTCCCTGTACTGGCGGCCTCCAAGGTAAACAGCCCCATTCCTCCTTTTGCCTATCACACACCCATGTCACTGAAGTGCTTGGCCTGGTCCATTCCAACCTGGTCAGGCCTGTCAGCATGGCATCCATTGGTTCTGCCAACCTCTACTTTGCCACCTTCTTGGATGACTTCTCTGGGTTTGGCATGGTCTATCCCCTTTGGCACAAGGACCAACTGTCTGATGTCTTAGGGCATTACCTCTCCTGTGTCCATCCTTTATTTGGTTGCTGGCCACAGACCTTATGTTCCAACCAAGGGGGGGAGTACATCAACACCAGGATCAACACTCTGCTATTGGAATGTGGCATCTCCCACCAGCATACAGTCCCCTATTCCCCACAACAAAATTGTCATGTGGAGTGCTGGGACTGAACCATCCTTGATCACACCCTCTCACTTCCCCATTGAGCCAGTCTCTCTCCAGGTTTCTGGGAGTTTGCCATATGTACTGCAGTACACACCTACAACCTTTCACCAGCATGCCACCTCCACTGGCTCACCCTGATGTCCCAATGGGCTCCTGCTGCTGGTCCTCTGGACACCTTGCATCTGTAAGTGTTTGGTTGTCAGGTATGGGTTAGGATTCCTGATAATATGTGCTCCAAACTTGACATCTGTGCCAAGCTGCTCACCTTTGTTGGGTATGAAGCAGGGACCAAAGGATGGGTCTTCTGGGACAAGGTGTCCCACCACATGGTTGTGAGCCATGATGCAGTCTTCAAGGAAGACATTTTTCCTGCAATTGTTACAGTGCATGTGCCATATGTCCTTGATGTCTTTCCACTGGTCCCACTGGCCACCCTGCCATCTGACTCTGACAATGGGTATTCCTCCTCTGGCTCCAAGGGGGGTAGCAATGGGGATGATGATGTTGGAGATGCTCCCAGTGATGCCAGGGTTGTGGTCCCTGTCATGGGCCCTGTTGTGGACCCTGCCCCTACTCCAGTTGTGTTTCCTCCTCCTGCTGTGGACTTACCTCAGCCTCCTGCACTGCATGTAACTCCTCCTCATGTATCTGGGCCTGGGGTTTGTGTCCTCCTTCATGTGTTCATGCACACTACACAATCCATCATCATTGGCCCCTTGTTGGTCAATGCTCTCCACCCTCTGTCTGTGACAATGCGCCTGTGGTGCCTGCTCTCCATTGCTCCAAGTGTATAGGCCATCATCCCACTTGCTTTGTGGACAGTGCCTATGGTCCTTGCACATTTGTTGACATCCTCAGTGATGGGGGGTCTGATGACCCTAACAACATCTTTGCCATGCCTCAGAGTGGATTCTCAATTGTGATACTCCTTTCTCATGCAGTTTCCTGCAACCCCCTTACACTCCATCAGGCCTGCTCCATTCTGGACACTGCCCTCTGGGACTCAGCATGCAAAGAAGAGTTACAGTCATTGCATGACCTTCACACATGGGAACTCATTGATCTTCCTCCAGGATGCAATCTTGTAGGCAACAAATGGGTTTTCAAGCAAAAGCTGATGGCTGCCACAAAGCACAACTTGTAGCAAAAGGATACACCCAGAAACATGGGGTTGACTACACTGAGACATTCTCCCCAGTAGCCCACTTTGAGTCCCTCTATTCTCTCCTTGCCATTGCCACTCTTGAAGACTGGGAAGTTCATTCCATGGATGTGAAGACTGCTTTCCTCAATGGCAATTTAGATGAGGAAATCTACATGGAACAACCTCAAGGCTTTGTCATGCCTGGCACAGAGGGAAAGGTCTGTCACCTATTGAAAGCTATCTATGGACTGAAGCAGGAGTCCAGACAATGGCACCACAAGATGAATGGGGTGCTCCTGGATCACTCATTCTCCTGCACCTTCTCTGACTCAGGGATATACATCTCCAATTCATCCTCCAAACCACTCATCATCATCTTATACATCAACAAAGGACAACAACATGACATAAGAAGAGTCAGCCTTAACAAGAGCTATGCCTGGAGGCAATGGT
>QLPN01004579.1:0-27571 GCA_003314395.1 Albatrellus ellisii | reverse complement strand
ATAGAAGGATTATAACATTGAGCAGCATGTTTCCCAAAGGGAAGAGAGTGGACATCATGTCTGCAGCAGAGATAGTAGACATGAGTGCAGTAGGCACCATGGCGCAATAGTAAGAGATGTCAGACAACATGTAAGACATCTGAGGAGTGTGTATAGTGGGTGTGATCTTATATATCATATGGTGGTAAGGTTGTAGCAGAGTGTATAAAGTGAAGTACAATGGTTACCATTATGGGAAGGATGCGTGTCATTCCAGAGAAGTGAGTGGAGTGTGAGTTGGCTTGGACTTATAGGAAGTCTGAGGTAGTGAGTAAGTTGTACATGTATGTTAGGTAGGAAATGCGTGTTATACACTGGTCATAGGTAAAGCCAAACAAAAGTATGTGTGTATGCATGTGGAGAAACTCAACACTTTGTCCATCGCTGACTTGGGAGATCTGAGTGATCTTAAAGAGATCTTGCATTTCTGCTTTGTCTTTGTCAGATAATTTCATGAGGGCATGGGAAATGGTTATCATGGGGTCTTCCTCTTGATCACATATTTGGGTTCCCCTTATTGCATAAGCAGGCTTTGGTGTTCCATAGTTCTGGTCACAGTTGACCTTGCATTCTCTGCCAACATGTCCTTTGATACCACATCTGAAACAAGCTCCTTCTTGTTTCCTTTTGTCACGTTCTTTGTCTGATAGTCTTCCATTTCCAGTAAACCCAGCGTGAGTGAATACTTCTTTCTGGAATGTTTTCATGGGAGGTAAGTCTTCTATAGCGTGAATAGCATGAGGGTTTAATTTCTGTGAGCAGGATTCAGTATCGCCTTTGAGTAAATCATTGGGTTATAGGAATCATCTGCCTTGTCTGGATTGAATATTATTCTGGAAGTCATTATTGGACTTGTTCTGGTCTAACCTTATGGCAAGATTTTGCCATTCTTGTAAGGTTGCTGGTAACATGTCCCTGGTTGTCATGATGGTATCCTTGATGTCTTTTCTAAGACCGTTCTTGAATTTCTCAATGTTGGTTATGTCATTATAACCCATGGTGTCAGCAATGGAATTGAATATGGTGACATATTCTGAAGCAGTGCCTCTTCCCTGGACTAACCTATCCAGGTTGTTGCATGATAATTCCCCTTTGTTAGTTGGGTAGAACTTTTTCTTGAATTAATCCTCAAATTGCTTCCATGTGAGCATTGAAGTGGGAGTGGTGAGCTGATCAATGATTTGTCTGGCCCAGGTTCCAGCAACTGTTCCTTCTTTACAGAAAGATAATGCAAAGGCAATTTTGTCTGTATCGTCTTTGAAAGTTTTGGTAAAGAAATGGAGTTTAACCTTTTGGATAAAGTCTTTGGCAGTGGATTTGGTTCCAGAAAACTCAGATGGCTTATTGAGTCGGGGTTCCTTGGAGGAAGTGGATGACATGTTAGCCATTCTTGGTATAGATTGTTGAGTTCTTTTCAGGTTCAGGTGATTTGTTGTTGATGTCAGATTAATTGGGTCTGATGTTGTAACTCTGGAGGTGATTCTTGATTGAATGAAAGGGGTGGACAAGGTAATGGTTTCATCTCCTGAGGTTGTCACTTGAGGAGTAAAGAACATTTCCACTTGAGGATGTTGTTCCAAAACATTGGTGGGGGTTCATGGTTCTGGGGGCCCTGAGAGAGTTCTTGTGCAAGATTCAGGCCTTGATCTTGGGATAAGGCTCTGTCAGTACTTGGGGATCATGGGTAGTGAAGATACTTGTTCAGGATATACTTCAATGTAATTGTAGTCTGATGGCTTTGTGGAATCCCAGCAAACGATAACTTTGTTTTCATCTGGGTTGTCAAAGGCTTTGTAGATCCACTGGTTGTGTTTGTTTCAGAATGTAAACTTGTCTTCTGTATTGGTATATTGTTCAAGTGAGACAGGAATGTGGTTTCTGAGAAGTTGTCTATGTTGTTGACAAATGTTGGTATCTAGTGAGATTTCTCAGTGGATATTTGCCAATAGAAGTGATGTATTGGTAACAATCAGGTTCCTGTTATGGTAAGCTGTTTGGGGTTCTTGATTGGTATGAGTGAAGTAAACAGGTTGGTTATTGATGTAAAAGAGTTTGTTGGTGCTGTCATATTGGAGGTAATCGGGCCACTGGCGATTGGTTACATCTAAGGGGATAGTGTTGGCAGGAAGAAGTTGTTGATGATAATCTCCATGGAGATTGGAATCCATGGTGAGGTTGCATGCTTCCTAGAAGCATGGGTGGTATGTTAGTGTCAGGCCACTATTATTTTCCTTATTTTTCTCTTCATTTTTCTCTATTTCCTTACATCTCTATCATCATAGATCTTACAATCGTTCCTGATCTATCAAAGTGATTCCCATGGTCACATACTCTTTCTCTTTGTCTTTATCGGCTGATGACGTGTATGTCGTCTGATCTCTGATCAGCCTGTTCTATCTTTAGTTATGACTCATTCTCTCACATCTACTGCACATGCTCACCAATCCTTCTCACACCTGCTGCAGAGTATCACCAATCACTCTCACAGTTACTGCGGAGCTCAGTCAGCGATGACGCATCCCCTCTATTATTAGATATGATGTCATTACTTTACTTTCTCATTCTCTGGCCCTATACTGTACTGCATGGTCTGTGCATGCTTTAGGGTACTATATATACATAGAACTCCTAGCGGTTTATTCCCCAGTTCTGATCATCTGGGATATCCACTAGGTATAGTACTCTTCCTTCCTCTTCTTTACTATATGCTAATATATCTGGGATATCCGCTAGTCTAAGTGTGATCGTCCTTTTTGTTAATTTTGCATTCTTCCTCAGTTGTTTGGCTTTGACATAGCATTGGCCTCACAATTGATCAGAACTCCCTCCCCTGCCACACCTTTCCTCTCCCTCCCCTTCCTGCAGACCAGTGCTTCCATCACCAATTCGTCTGCAACCCCTTCTACACCATAGGTTTTGTTCACAAGCCAAAGCGTGAACAAAAGTGTTTCTACCGTGCTCTCTTCTTTCCTCGCCCTCCTCTCCATTTCTGTCAACACTGCAAGTGGCAGAAACATGAGAGTGAGTGTACTTGTAGCTTGTGGACTAAAGTATACGTCCCTTGCTCACCATCCTCTACCCTCCAAATCATCGTTGGCTGTTTTAGTGTTCACCCCCTACACCTCCACCTCATGCCCCACAACATCCTCCACAGCATGCACATGGTGGACACTTGGAGTAGAGCGATTGATATGCAATCATGGACATTCTGGGAGGACAGTATATGACACTCTGATCCCTGGGAACTCAGTGAGTCGTCTGACAGCTCTGGGACTGCCCATCCCTTCTACATGCTGCCATCATCCCCCCCACACTCACTCTAGGACAGAGCAACTCCTTGACAAAGGGTTAAACGTAAATTTTTACTCTCTCCTTCCTGTCACTCGCCCCTCCACTACCTGTCTTCACCTTCGCTGTCACCTTCTTGCTTGGCACGCATGCATCATCATTCAACATCACAATGAACCAGCAACAAATTATGAAAGGTTCCCCTTTTGGATCTTCCCCGATCCAAGATCAGAGCAGTGGAAGAATCAGGATAGATGGTACCATATTAAGTACCCTCCTCTTCTTTTCAGATTGCTCCTTTATCAATATTACAACAACCCCTCCCTTGTTCCTCCCCCAGTCCTCCTAGAGCTAGGAGCTAACCCAGATTGCGCATTTCATATCAACCCTCACCATCACTTTGCTTCATACATTGCAGGGGGCCCTCAAATGTCTACATATTAGCGTAGACATATCGTTGTTCAAGATTGTTGTTGTTTTCTTGTTTGTCTGCTATATCATCTGCGCATTTTATTAAAGAAATATAGTGTTTCTGTTTTATGACTGAGCATGCCATTGACTTGACATCGCTCAATCACAGAAGCACAGGAACACTTGTCGAACTTATCAGACAAATAATTGAACAATCTGTCTCAAGACAACCAGTGGAACGCTTGGAGCTGGAGACAGCCATCTCCACCAGCACACAGATCGGACAGTGAAGAGCCAGAATCACACTCGAGGAATCAATTCACAAGCTTAGGAGATCAAGAACCATTGACCTCACAGCACTTAGAATCTGAAATCGACAGTCTTGGTACAGCCTTAGCAGCAACTCTAGTACCTCCATCTGTTCCATCTGCTCCAATGGATCAAGAGCATGAACCACCAACTTTTGGGGAGATGATGAAAATAATACAGGATCAACAGAAGCTGCTGGTGCAGCAACAACAAGCGATGATGGATCTGATGACACACCTAGCATCAGGTGAAGGTGGTCACTCTTCAGGATCTGGAATAGGCCTCCCACCCTGGGTCCACCTCCCCAAGGTTCACATAGCAGAACCAACTCCCTTTGATGGTGACAAGAAGAAATTTCAATCATATTTGGATCAAATATATCTTGTTCTTCAAGCACATCCAGAATACAAAGACAATGACAAGATTACCATCATATTGTCTTATATCAAAGGAGGATACACAGAAGAATGGAAAAAAGGGATTCTCTGAGAGATAGAGGCTCACAGAGTAGAACCTCTCAGGCATGATGAACCATTCAAGAATTTCGATGAACTCCTTACATTGATGAAGATCACTTTTGGAGATCATAATGAAGAACAAATGGTGCAACAAAAGTTGACAACTATTTCACAGGGAAGCTGTCACATAGAGGAATACATCACTGAATTCCTTTTATACAAAACAGTGTCTGGATATAATGATGGTGCACTATGCACATTGTTCAAAAAGGGGATGAATCGTCCTCTTCTCCAGTCCTGTTATGTCGAAACACCTCTCCCTGGTGATCTAGAAGGATGGATCAGATGAGCAAGAGTCAGGGTGTATGCATATCAGGATATGCAGAATTTCAAGTCAACTTGGGGAAGAAGACAGACACAGCAGCAATATGGAAGACAGCAGGGGCAACAGCATACTTTTACCCCTCACCAATTCAATTCTACTGCCGTGCCTACAGGAGAACCAATGGATGTCAACAGAGCTCGAGGACCACACCCTCGACTATGCTTCAATTGTGGCAAAGAAGGACATTTCACTAGAGAATGTCCTGAGCCAAGACGCCCTCAAGGGCAGCAACAACAAAGAAGGGGGAATGCAAGGACCCTTCAAGAGATGCGTGCACTGAATGAGGCAGACTTCTTGGCTGAGATGCAGAAGGAGTTTCAGGCACGTGGTCTTAGATTGAATGACCCAAATAGCTCAAAGAGTGGAGCTCAGCAGTCGGGTTTTGGATTGGATGGGAACTGAGCACGAGTTCGCCGTCCTATAATAGGTTCTCTATGCTTCAGACTGATGACACGGATGTTGATCATCTCAATGCTTGTACTCAAATTTATTTAACACGCATTGTTCCATCTTGCTCTCAGTCTGAAGTGAAGCCTCAAGTGCAACAGGTTATTCCCCCTGTTGAGAAAAAGGAATATGTCAGAAGGACATTATTCAACGTCACCAGTTTCCCTGAAATGAAACTTAAAATCAAAACAGTGGATACTGGAGCAATTCTAGAAGTTGATGTGCTCCTTGATTCAGGTGCTACTGGATTATATGTCGACAAAGAATTTGTCAAGAAAAACAATCTAAACACAAAAAAATTGGCAAAACCCATCCCAGTTTACAATGTTGATGGATCACTCAATCAAGGAGGATCTATTGAAGAAATGATTGACTTCATCATGACTATCAATGGCCATACTGAATGCGCTACTTTTGCAGTCTGTAATTTGGGCAAGAAGAACATCCTGGTTGGAGAATCATGGTTGAAAATCCACAACCCTGAAATTGATTGGTTACAGGGAAAAATACATTTCACCAGATGCCCACGTAGATGCGAAATATGCCTTAAAGCCGACAGACAAGTCTGGAAGTCAAACAAAAAGTTGCTGAAGCAGCAAAGCCACATTATACATCACAAAGCCAAAGAAAGAATAGCAGCTGAAGAAGGAGATTGGATATTGATGGTTATGGTTGACCAGAAGGAAATGGAGGCATCCATTCAAAATATTAGCCAAGAACTTGCTATTGAAGCAGAAAAGAAGAAGTTGAAGAAGAATTTCGAAGATATAGTACCCAAGGCATATCATCATTTCAAACGAGTATTCAACAAAGAAGCTTTCAATTCTCTTCCTCCAAGACATCCTTGGGATCATGCAATTGAACTTAAACCAGGTGCAAAACCATCAGCTGGTAAAGTTTACAATCTTTCCTTGGATGAACAAAAACAATTGGAATTGTTCATTGAAGAAAATTTGAAGAGTGGTCATATTCGTCCTTTGAAATCTCCCATGGCATCACCTTTCTTCTTTATCAAAAAGAAATCTGGAGATCTTTGACCTGTTCAAGATTATCACAAACTCAATGACATGACAATCAAGAATAGTTATCCACTTCCTCTCATCTCGGAATTGATTGATCGACTTCGTGGAGCACGATATTTTACAAAAATGGACGTTCGTTGGGGCTACAACAATGTTAGGATCAAAGATGGTGATGAATGGAAAGCTGCTTTCATCATTAACAAAGGTTTATTTGAACCCTTGGTTATGTTCTTTGGTCTTTGCAACAGCCCCACCACTTTCCAAACTATGATGAACCATTTATTCCGTGGTCTTATCTCAAGAGGAGTTGTGGTGGTTTATATGGACGATATCCTGATTTTCACAGCAACATTAGAAGAACATCGCAAGGTCACACAGGAAGTCCTTCAAATACTCGCAGATAACAAACTTTATCTCAAACCAGAGAAATGCAAGTTTGAACAAACGTCTATTGACTTCCTTGGCCTGAAGATTTCTTTTGACAAGATTGCTATGGATCCAGTCAAGGTACAGGGTATCAAAGACTGGCCAATTCCACAGAACCTTCATGATGTCTGCTCATTTTTGGGTTTCTGCAACTTTTATCATCATTTTATTCTTGGGTTCTCCAATATTGCTAAACCCTTGAATGAACTTATGCAGAAGGATGTCAAGTGGCATTGGAATGAAGAACAGCAGTTGGTGTTCACTTGTTTACAAGATGCTGTGTGTTCTGAACCAGTTCTAGTGTTTCCAGATGAGCAGTATCCATTCAGAGTTGAAGTGGATAGTTCTGGTTATGCTACTGGTGCAGTCCTTTCACAGCTTCGACAGGATAACAAGTGGCACCCTGTTGCTTACCTCAGTAAGGGTTTGTCTCCTGCTGAGTGTAACTATGACATATATGACAAAGAGATGTTGGCTGTCATCCGTGCTTTGGAAGCATGGCATCACTACCTTGAAGGTTCCATTCACCCTGTTCAGGTCATCACTGACCACAAGAACTTGGAATACTTCATGACAGCCCAGAAGCTCAACCATCGTCAAGCTCGCTGGTCTCTCTATTTGTCTCGCTTCCAAATCAATATGGTCCACAAACCAGGCTCTACCAATGTTTGCCCTGATCTCCTCTCGAGAGGACCATAAGAAGGGGGTAGAAGATGACAACAAGAATGTCATCTTGCTCAAGCCGGAATTTTTCAAACATAAGATTTCCCTTGCAGCTCTTAGCCCTCCCATCTTGAAAAAAATCATGGATGCACAGAAAGAAGATCATGACTACAAAGTTTGGGACAAATTGGATGCAGACTCGAGGAAAACTGCAGTATTCACACGATGGAGTGAAGATGAAAAGAAGACACTCTTTTATGATGGGAAACTCTATGTCCCAGAAACAATGTACGCTGAACTAATGAATACCTGCCATGATTTGCCTCTCACAGGACATCCAGGTTACAAGAAAACCTTGGAAATGGTTCGCCGACATTTCTGGTTCCCAAATATGGCATCATATGTGGAGAAATATGTCAAAGGATGCAATCTATGTCAAAGGACGAAAACTTTCCCTACAAAACCACAAGGAGAGTTAACGCCTAATGAAATTCCTTCACATCCTTGGCAGATTATTTCTACAGATCTTATCGTCAAATTGCCTGAAAGCCAAGGCAATGACTCTATTCTCATGGTTGTGGATTGTTTCACCAAAATGATTCATGCTATTCCCACCACAGAAATGATTACAGCAGAAGGAGTGGCATGCCTTATGAGAGATCATGCTTGGAAACATCATGGTCTCCCAGAGAAGGTATTATCAGACAGAGGACCTCAATTCACATCACAAGTCATGCATGAATTGAATTGTTTACTGGGAATTCAAACAGCTACGTCTACAGCCTATCACCCCCAAACAGATGGACAAACAGAGTGGATAAATCAAGAAATTGAACAATATTTCCACATCTTCATAAACCATCGACAAAACGATTGGGCAAGCTGGTTGCCCATGGCAGAATTCACTTACAATAATCGTGTCCATTCAGCAACAAAATATTCTCCATTTATGCTGAATTATGGACAAGATCCACAAATGGGCCATGAACCTTGTACATCTACCAGAATTGATTCAGTGGACAAGTTTGTAGCAGGGCTCAAACGCATCAGAGAAGAAGCAGAGGTGTCATTGAAGAAAGCAGCAGATGATATGAAAAAGTTTTATGATGAACACAGAGGCAAAATTCCTGTTTATGCCATTGGAGACAAAGTTTGGCTCGAAGCTACAAATGTTGACATGGGCAGACCAATGAAGAAATTGGATCACAAACGTCTTGGACCTCATGAAGTACTTGAGGTACTTTCAAATAATACATACTGTCTCAAACTCCCCAAGACCATGAAAATCCATCCTGTCTTCCATGTCATCAAACTTCGTCCTTTCATTAAAGACGTCATCATTGAAAGAGAAATTTGTCCCCCTCCTCCTCCTATTATCAAGAATGGTGTTGAAGAATATGAAGTCGAAGAAATCCTCAATAGTCATCTCTCTCGTGGTAAAATTCAATATCTGGTCAAATGGAAGGACTACCCTGCAGAGGAGAATTCTTGGGAACCTGCTTCAGTATTGATGGAAGATGTTCCTGATATGCTCAAGAGGTACCATAAAGAACATCCTCAAGCAATACATTCAGTAGCCATTTATTCCCTTTACCAGATGGAATATTCACCAGAGTTGATGGCTCAACCACATTATGCTCGACAACTTCAAGAAGAAACACCTACATCCACCCCACCAGTTCTTGATGAAGGATATGAGGAAATTCCTTTTGGTATCATTGATGATGAAGATGAATTCACAGATGAAGACAATGATGGAGTCATTACTCCCAAATCATATGAAGACTTGAAAGAATTACCCAAGTCTTCCTCCATCATTCCTCTTTCTCCATCACTCTTTGCTGGCATTCCTTTCAAAGCTATGGAAGGTGAAGAAGAAGACATTTGTCATGCATGTTCATCTCCATTCTTTGCTTGTCGAGATGTCTCACCTTAAGAAGGGGGTATTTGTCAGGCCACTATTATTTTCCTTATTTTTCTCTTCATTTTTCTCTATTTCCTTACATCTCTATCATCATAGATCTTACAATCGTTCCTGATCTATCAAAGTGATTCCCATGGTCACATACTCTTTCTCTTCGTCTTTATCGGCCGATGATGCGTATGTCATCTGATCTCCGATTGGCCTGTTCTATCTTTAGTTATGACTCATTCTCTCACGTCTACTGCACATGCTCACCAATCCTTCTCACACCTGCTGCAGAGTATCACCAATCACTCTCACAGTTACTGTGGAGCTCAGTCAGCGATGACGCGTCCCCTCTATTATTAGATATGATGTCATTACTTTACTTTCTCATTCCCTGGCCCTATACTGTACTGCATGGTCTGTGCACACTTTAGGGTACTATATATACATAGAACTCCTAGCAGTTTATTCCCCAGTTCTGATCATCTGGGATATCTGCTAGGTATAGTACTCTTCCTTCCTCTTCTTTACTATATGCTAATATATCTGGGATATCCACTAGTCTAAGCACGATCATCCTTTTTGTTAATTTTGCATTCTTCCTCAGTTGTTTGGCTTCAACGTAGCATCAGCCTCACAGTTAGGAGGAGTGTGGAGTCTTGTCAAAGTGCTAAGAGCGGCCTATTGGACGGTCTTAGGGAAGATCTGTAATGATACCCCTGGTAACAAGATAGTGGGTACATGCTTGATATGCATAATAGATATTCCTAATGACAATGAAGATTGGGATCGATGAGATAGTGATGAGGATGATTCCACCAATGATTAAACAAGGATCCAGAGTGATGAGTTTAGGATGTCTTTAGCAATGCTTAAGGTGGCTTAGAGATCTTAGACTTAGTTCTTAGAGAGTGAAGTGAGTTTGTAGTGAGCTTAGATCAAGCACAGTAAAGGAAAATCCCTAGATTGCGAAGTTGACAAGACTGGGGTTTAAGACCACCAGTCTGTCAACTATTTATACAAAACTGGAGATCTAAGTATAGTAAAGTTGTGCAGTAATGCACAGTAAGTAAACGATAATGTGCAGTAAAGCACAGTAAGTCGCATCCATGTGATATAAGTGGCTCAGCCACAAGCACGAAATGAACATGGTGTAAACAAAGATAAATAAGAGCAAGAAAAGAGAGTCCTTGCTAATTGTATAGTAATAGTCCTTAGCAAGTAAATGTTATAATAAATAAAGAAAGATAAAAAGGAAAAAAGGATAAGTCTAATATAGTACTTGGAGCTATGCTCACACTTAAGTATGTAAATACTTAAGTACTATAAAAGAGAAAAGAAAAGAGGTCCTTACTATAAGTAGGAGCTAAGCTCACTGCTGTAGTTAATACTATGCTTATAGTAAGTAAGATATAAGAAAGATAAAAAAAGAAAAAGAAAAAAGAAAAAATGTTATGAGGTGCCAAAGCAAGTGCCTTGTAACACTTAGTTCTTAGAGGATGAAGCAAGATTGTAGCAAGTCTAGGTCAAGCACAGTATAGGCAAATCCCTAAATTGCAAAGTTGACAAGACTGGGGTTTAAGACCACCATGATGATGACAGGCCATGTGCAGGAGGAGGATACAAATGTTCCTTGTTTATTTGTAGTTGTAACAATCACTACTTATAGTAAGTATGCACATATGTACTGGTGTATGTGTGTGTGTATGGTATAGAAAACAAAAGAGGGAAGGAGATATTAGTAATATGATCATACTGATGTCAACACCCCCCCATGCTAGACACACACAGTAAGTCCAAGACCTGACTGATGAGAAGAAAACAGAGGAATAGAGAGGGGCTTTGTCAAGATGTCAGCAGTAACAAGGGAAGATAGAAGGTGTTGAACAGAGATAGAATTAGATGAAATGCATTCCCATATGTAGTGGTGATGGATATCAATGTGTTTTGTGCCTCATGTGATAACTGTTATGAGGCACTTGCCTAGGCACCTCATAACAGTTTTCTTTTTTTTTTTTTCTTCATTTTCTTACTTACTAGTAAAGTGTAGTACTATTACTACAAGTGTGAGTTCAGCTCCACTTTACTCAGTAAGGACTCATTTTCTTTTCTCTTTTATAGTACTTAAGTATTTACATACTTAAGTGTGAGCTTAGCTCCAAGTACTATAAAAGACTTATCCTTTCCTTTTTATCTTTATTTATTTATTATAACATTTACTTGCTAAGGACTATTACTATACAATTAGCAAGGACTCATCTTATCTCACTTTTTGTTTATCTTTGTTTATCTCTTGTTCACTTTTGTGCTCATGGCTTAGCCACTTACTATATCATGGACATGTCTTAGGTCAGGTGACTTTGTTGATTGCTGCACAATCATCATTGATCCATGAACCTTATTTACTTGTACTATCTTCAGGACTCTTGTTTTGTATAAGTAGTTGAAAGACTGGCAGTCTTAAACCCCAGTCTTGTCAACTTCACAATCTAGGGATTCTCCTTTACTGTGCTTGACCTAAGCTTGCTACAAACTTGCTTCACTCTTAAGAACTAAGTCTAAGATCTCTAAGTCACTTAAGCATTGCTAAGACATCATTGTTGGAAATCTCCACAGTATTTCATTCAGCTTCTCTCCACTTACACACTTATACGTCTCTATTATGTCCTCTGGTGCACATTCTACATACTTACATCACTCACAACCACATTTATACACTATGATCAACAACCCATGTTTAACACTCCACCTGAACCTAGTTCAGCATGCACTACTTATACTATGCCCCCCACTTTCTTACTACTCTATGGCATTCTACAATATGTCATACCATGTCTCACCACTCTGTGGCCTAGCCCACACCACTTCCCACCATGCCCTCACTGTCTTCAATACCATCTGCTTCCTTATCTTCTTCATTGGCTCATGCTTGTGCAAACAATCATAAACTCATCACTCTGGATCCTTGTTTAGTCATCAGCAGTATCATCCTCATCACTATATTGTTGATTCCTCTCTTCATCATCATCAGGAACAGTTATTACACTTATCAAGTGCATACCCACTACCTTGTTACCAAGGGTATTGTTGTAGCAAACCTTCCCTAAGACTGTCCAATAGGCCACTCTTAGCAATAACAGGGTTGGTCACAATATCTATAGAACCTTTGTTGTTGCCATATAGTAAAAGGGGGGAAGAAAAGGGGAAGCCTATTTCCTTGAATAGTGAACATAACCACATGCCTTGTGCAGCAGCTTGAGACAATGACATGTATTCTGCCTCAGTGGAGGAGAGAGATACAGTGTGTTGCTTTCAAGAAGACCAGGTGACAGCACTCCTCCTAGAACAAAGACATACACTCCAACAGACTTGCAGTCATCTCTGTCCCCTGCCCAGTCAGAGTCAGAATACCCCACAATATTGTCATCTTCTGTCTCTCCATATCACAGGCAGAGATATATAGTGCCCTGCAGATACTGCAGGACATGTTTGGAAGATAAGAGATGGACAGGGGAAGGATTTATTAGGAATTGTGAGAGCTTCATTACTGCAAAGGAGATGTCTTGTCTAGACACAATGGCAGCACACAAGAGTGAGCTGATAAGTTGTTGATAGACAGCTTTGAAGGATGGAGAGGCAGTATAGGTGTTGTCAGCTTTGATGAGTGCAATGCCAGGAGGAAGAGGAGTGGAAGTGGGATTGCAATTGGTGAGTTGAAATCATTCTAATATGTCACCTATATACATTTTTTGATTGATTGCTAGAGTGTGATTAGGGCAATCATGAGTGACATGTAGACTTTGATCTCTCCAAGATCTGTCATTTGAAAGAGTGACCATAGCATTGCCTTGCACTGCTTGACTTCTTCTAGAGATCCTCCAAGAATGGTGATATCATCCACATATAGGACAATAATGAGGGGTTTGGAGGATGAGGTGGAGATATATATACCTGAATCAGAGAAGGTGCAAGTGAAGGAGTGCTTCAGAAGTGTGCTATTCATCTTGTGATGCCATTGCCTAGATGCTTGCTTCAAACCATAGATTGCTTTTGATAAATGACAGACTTTGCCTTCTGATCCAGGTATGACAAGACCCTGCAGTTGTTACATGTAGATTTCCTCATCTAAGTCACCATTGAGGAATGCAGTCTTGATGTCCATGGAGTGGATCTCCCAATCTTCAAAGGCAGTGACAGCTAACAGAGCTTGAAGAGATTCAAACCAAGCCACTGGGGAGAATGTTTCAGTGCAATCAACTCCATGAATCTGTGTGTATCCTTTGGCTACAAGCTGTGCTTTGTAGCATCCATCAGCCTTCTGTTTGAAGACCCATTTATTTCCCACTAGATTTCATCCTGGAGGAAGATCAACAAGATCCCAGGTATGGAGATCATGCAGTGATTGTAACTCCTCTTTACATGTGGAGTCCCAGAGGGCCACATCAGGACCTGAGTGAGCTTGGTTGAGGGTCAGAGGATCATGGGAGACTGTGTGAGAAAGGAGCATGGCAATTGAAGGACTGCTCTGAGGCATGGTGAAAATGTCATTTGTGTCATCAGACCCCCCTCACTGTTACGAGGCACTTGCTTTGGCACCTCGTAACGGTTTCTTTTTCTTTTTCTTTTTCTTTTTTATATTTACTTACTAGTAAAGTGTAGTATTATTACTACAAGTGTGAGCATAGCTCCACTTTACTTAGTAAGGACTCTCTCTTTCTTTCCTTTTCTTTTATAGTACTTAAGTATTTACATACTTAAGTGTGAGCATAGCTCCAGGTACTATATTAGACTTATCCTTCCTCTTTTATCTTTCTTTATTTATTATAACATTTACTTGCTAAGGACTATTACTATACATTTAGCAAGGACTCCCTTTTTTCGTTATTATTTACCTTTGTTTATCTCAAGTTCATCTCGCGCTTGTGGCTGAGCCACTTATATCACATGGACGCGTACTTACTGCACCTTACTGCGCAGATTTGTTTACTTACTGCGCCTTACTGCGCAGATTTGTTTACTTACTGCGCTTTATTGCGTAACTGTACTATAGTTAGATCGCTAGTCTTGTATAAATAGTTGACAAACTGGCGGTCTTAAACCCCAGTCTTGTCAACTTTGCAATCTAGGGATTCTCCTTATACTGCGCTTGATCTAAGCTCGTTAATCACTCGTCTCACTCTCTCAAGAACTAAGTCTAAGAAGTCTAAAAGCTATTAACACATCTTACACTAAGTCAAAACTGGATCCTCGTATTGCTATTGGTGGAATCATCCTCGTAACTATATCGTTGATCCCACTCTTCATCGTCATTCGGAACCTCTATTACGTTCATCAAGCCAATATCCAAAACTTGGTTACCAGGAGTAACATATTAGACCTTCCCTAAGACCGTCCAATAGGCCGCTCTTAGCACAGATCATGTGGTATAAGTGGCTCAGCCACAAGCGCGTAACGAACATGAAACAAATAAGAGTAAATAAGAGCAAAAAAGGGGAGTCCTTGCTAATTGTATAGTAATAGTCCTTAGCAAGTAAATGTTATAATAAATAAAAGAAAGATAGAAGGAGAAAGGATAAGTCTAATATAGTACTTGGAGCTATGCTCACACTTAAGTATGTAAATACTTAAGTACTATAAAAGAGAAAAGGAAAGATGAGTCCTTACTAAGTAAAGTGGAGCTAAGCTCACACTTGTAGTAATAATACTACACTTTACTTGTAAGTAAGAAAAGAAAAAGAAAAAGAAAAGAAACCGTTACGAGGTGCCAAAGCAAGTGCCTCGTAACAGTGGCCTATTGGACGGTCTTATGATGATACCCCTGGTAACAAGATGATAAATATGTGCTTGATAGACATAGTAACCATTCTGGATGATGATGAAGAGAGGGATCAATGAAATAGTGATGAGGATGATTCCACCAATAACTATATGAGGATCCAGAATGATGAGTGTAAGAGGTCTGAGTGATGCTTAGAGTGACTTAGAGTTCTTAGACTTAGTTCTTTTAGTGTGAAGCGAGATGAAGGCAAGCTTTAGGTCAAGTGCAGTAAAGGAGAATCCCTAGATTGCAAAGTTGACAAGACTGGAGTTTAAGACCACCAGTCTGTCAACTATTTATACTAAACTAGAGCTCTAAGTATAGTAAAGTTGCACAGTAAAGTGCAGCACTGTGCAGCAATGCACAGAAATGCACAGTAAAGCACAGTAAGTATGTGTCCTTTGTATGAGTCATGTGGCTCAGCCACAAGCATGAAATGAACTGGAAGTAAACAAAGATAAATAGAGACAAAAGAGATGAGTCCTTGCTAATTGTATAGTAATAGTCCTTAGCAAGTAAATGTTATAATAAATAATTAAAGATAAGTATTTTATAGTACTTGGAGCTAAGCTCACACTTAAGTATGCAAATACTTCAGTACTATAAAAGAGAAAAGAAATGTAAGTCCTTACTAAGTAAAGTGGAGCTAAGCTCACACTTGTAGTAATAATACTACACTTTACTAGTAAGTAAAATAAAGAAAAGAAAAGAAAAAGAAAAAGAAAACCATTATGAGGTGCCAAAGCAAGTGCCTCGTAACACATTCATCCAATTTCAATCTCTACTCACCTGCAAGTACAATGTGCACTCACTGCTCATGTCCTAACTGGATACACTCCTAGTCACACAAGAGCATCTTGCTATGTCCAGTGTCCACATCTCTGAGCAGCAGATGTGTTTTATTCTGCTACATGCTCTCCCACCTTCCTGGGGTCACTTCACCTCTTCTGCCCTTGCATCTTCTGACATCAGCTGCCTCAATCTTGGAGACATATGTGGTCTGATTTTAGATGAAGAAGCCAGGTCCAAGCCTGTTTCTGCCCTCTCAGCTTTCCAAACCTCCTCTGGTCCTGCACATTGCAATATAAGCTTCTGTACACACTGCAAATGCTGTAATCACACTGTCAAGACCTGTTGGGCATTGCATGGGATGCCAGAGGATGTAAATGCTAGAAAGAAGGATAAGGACAAGGATAAGGTACCCACTGGGGATGCTGCTTCTAGTACTATGTTAAACCATTTGTCCTCTGTCACCAACTCCAACATTGATGCTTGCTACTATGGTGCAGACTGATGGATGCTTGATTCTGGCTGCACTGACCATATCTCACCTCACTGCACAGACTTCACAACATATGAACCACCTACCTTCCACAATGTAACAGTTGGGAATGGTTCCACTATTGCATGTGTAGCCATGGGCTCCAGTCTAAAGAGTCATCAGCTACTGGATGGAACAACGGTATTGTTACAGCTTTCTAACATACTTCATGTACCAGGAGCATCTGGATGGTTTCTATCCATCAGCAAACTTGACTGCATGGGTTTTTGAGTTGTCTATGAAGGGGGCTGCTGTGTCATCTCAAAAGCAGGTCATATGTTCAGCATTGGGTTCCTCAGGGATGGGACTTACTGGCTTTGTCTCACCCATGCATCAACTTTCCAAACACATGTCTCCCCCACACTCCATATGTGGCATGAACAACTTGGGCATCTCTCCCCAGCCATGGTATCACACATCCAGCCTACACAACTCACTGGCTTCAGCACTCCATCTCCAGATGTTGTGTCATCTCCCTGCACCAGTTATCTGGTAGGCAAGTTTCCCAATGCATCCTTTCATCTTTCTTGCTCACACACCACTGAAGTGCTTGGCCTCATCCACAGTGACTTGGTCAGGTCTGCCAGTGCTGTGGCTCTTGGGTCCAGGGCCCTCTACTTTGTGTTATGAGGCACTTGCTTTGGCACCTCATAACAGTTTTCTTTTTCTTTTTCTTTCTTTTATTTTATCTTACTTACTAGTAAAGTGTAGTATTATTACTACAAGTGTGAGCCTAGCTCCACTTTACTTAGTAAGGACTCATCTTCCTCTTCTCTTTATAGCACTTAAGTATTTACATATTTAAGTGTGAGCTTTGTTGTTTTTTCCCTATCTGATCATCTGCTGTGTGATCCTTTACCACATGACCACCTCATGTTAACTTACCTACACACTCTGTCATGCATGGTCTGCACATGCATTAGGGCTTATCTCTCCTGGTCTGTGCACTGTGTACTTAGGTACTTATAGTCTGGGTCTGGGACATTGTTCTACAGTCAATTTTCTACTCACTCCAGTAGCATGGATGTGCTCCTCATTCTTTATTACTCCTCCTTCAGTGCAATGCTACTGCTTCTTGCTTTACTTGGGCTGTTGCCTGCACTCTACCCATGATTTCCCTTCCAGCCTCCTTGAGTGGAGTGCTAAGGTGCTGAGGACCACCATGCCACTCATCATGCTTTTCATCAAGCTTAGCTCCAAGTACTATAAAGACTTTTATCTCTTCTTTATTTATTTACATTTACTTGCTACTCCATCAAGCTTGATGTCAGTTAAGCTGTTTGGCAGTGGAAAAATATGCAAGGTTCTTGTGATTGGACCAGATGTCCATGGGGTGAGGGCTTCCTTCGAGATAATGATGCCAGGTTTCAAAGGCCCAGATGATGGCAAGCAATTATTTGTCATAAATGACATAGTTATGTTCTGGTGGAGTCATTTGTTTCAATAGGTATGTGACAGGGTGCCAGTGGGAATCTGGTCCTTGTTGAGACAGTATATGTTATGAGGCACTTGCTTTGGCACCTTGTAATGTGTTTCTTTTTCTTGTTCTTTTTATCTTACTTACTATAAGTGTAGTATTGACTACAGCAGTGAGCTTAGCTCCTACTTATAGTAAGGACTCATTTCTCCTTATAGTACTTTAGTATTTACATACTAAAGTGTGAGCTTAGCTCCAAGCACTATAAAGGACTTATCTTTTCTTTATCTTTATTTATTTATTTACATTTATTTGCTAAGGACTATTACTATACAATTAGCAAGGACTTGTCTCTGTTTATCCCATCCCATACCCAGAAAATTTGTCAAGGAAGGTGGCAAAGTGCTAAGAGTGGCCTATTATTGGATGGTCTTAGGGAAGGTCTGATATGATAATACTCCTGGTAACAAGGAAATCAATACATGCTTGATAAGTGTAGTAGCTGTTCCTGATGACAATGAAGAAAGGGATCAACAAGATAGTGATGAGGATGATACCACTGATGACTAAACAAGGATCCAGAGTGATGAGGACTATTATTATATATTTAGCAAGGACTCCTCTTTCTCACCTTTGTTTATCCTTGTTTACCTCTTGTTCATTTCACACTAGTGGCTGAGCCACTTACTATACCTATGGACATGTCTTTAGTCAGGTGATCTTGTTGATTGCTATGCAATCATCATTGATCCATGAACTTTAGCTACTTGTACTATCTTTAGATCTCCCATTTTGTATAAGTAGTTGAAAGACTTGTGGTCTTATACCCCAGTCTTGTCAACTTCTCAATCTAGGGATTCTCCTACACTGCACTTGACCTAAGCTCACTTTAAACTTGCTTCACTCTGAGTACTAAGTCCAAGATCTCTAAGTCACTCTAAGCATTGCTAAGATTTGTACATGCAATTGAAGACTTCTTGTTAAACATGTACACATACCACTCCTTTTTTGTTCACCTTTCCCATCTCCTGTCACAACATGTATGCATTACATACATACTACACACACACACAATCACTGTGGACTTCCCCTTACTCACTACTTGTGTACACTCACACTCCACTCCACACTCCACACTCCACACATCACCTCTATCAGGCAGTCCTTGTTCTTCACCACTACACTCTCTGCTACAACCTTATACATGGACACTACATAAGATAGATACAACACTACACTACTCCTCAGATGTCTTACCTCCAGTCTGAGTGAGTATTCCCCTTACCCTCTTTCTTACATCTCCCTGCAGCATACTCTTACCACATCATGTCATACTACTGCATTCACCTCCTCTCCTACTTGCTGCAGCCATGCTTGTAGCATCTTTCCCTTTGGGGACTTGTTGTCTAATCATATTGTTTGTCCTTGCTTGCCAAAACCTGTGCATACACTTCTCTCCCATGGAAGCATTCCAAAGAGAAGTATTCACACATGCTGTGTTTACCCAGAAATGGAAGAATATCAGACAAAGAACACAACAAAAGGAAACAAGAAGGAGCTTGTTTCAGATGCAGTATCAATGGACATTTTGGCAGAGAATGCAAAGTCAAACACAACCAAACCTATGGAATGCCCAAGCCCACTTATGCAATAAGGGGAACCCAAGAACATAATGAAGACCCATGGTCACCATTTCCCATACCCTAATAAAATTATCCAACAAAGATAAAGTGGACATGCAAGATCTATTCAAGATCACTCAGAATTTTTAAATGCTCCTAAGTCAGTGATGGGCAAAGGAGTAAATCAAAACAAAAATTAGACAATATTAATGAGATTTTAGATGATTCAATTATGGACATTTTAAGCAGGAACTTGAACATGGACAAAGAATTGAATATATCTTTCTCAAGATATAATGGTTCTCCCTCCATTCAAATTCCTGTCAAAATCTCCATAAGAAATCAGAAGGTCACCACTCAAGCCCTCATTGATAGTGGAGCAACAGGAATCTTAATTCATCAAGATTTTGTGCACCTACATCACATACCCACCCAGAAACTCAAACAACAAATACCTGTCAAAAATATTGACAGAACAAAAAACATCAGAGGAGATATCATGCACACATGTCAGATTACCTTACAAATCAAGAAAACACCCAAAGAACCACATATAGAAATGAATAAATTCTATATCACTGACTTAGGAAAAGAAGACATCATCCTGGGAACAGATTTATTACAATAACACAACCCAAATATCAATTGGACCAATGACACCATTCCATTTTCACAATGCCCATCAGAATGTAAAAATTTATGACAACCATCACACCAGTATTCTCCAAAGAAGATGACTATCCTAACCAAATTGAAGATCAATGGACAATAGAAGGACTAAACCTATTCTGAATGACCTTATCAATGCAATGGAAAAGGAATGGATTTAGTTCCACTCCATTATTGCAATCTAGGAAAAATCATTAATGAAGAAGCTTCTACTTGACTACCCAAGTGATAATCATCGAATAATGTGATTAACCTGAAACCAGGAATGGAACCATATGCCAGAAAAGCATACCCCATCAACAACAAACAACAAGAAGCACTTCACACCTTCATATCTGAAAACAACAAAAAGGGAGACATCTGCCCATCAAACTCTCCATGGGCAGCCCCTTTTTCTTTGTTGGGAAAAGGATGGCAAGTTACATCCATGCCAAGATTATTGGAGATTAATCAAAAGAATAATCTCCAACAAATATCCTCTACTGCTTATTCCCAAGCTCATCAACAAACTTAAAGGAGCAACTATCTTTACTAAACCTGATCTTAGATGGGGATATAACAACATACACATCAAAGATGGAGATGAACATAAGGCCACATTTGTAGCCAATGGAAATTTATGGGTACCAACAGTAATGTTCTTCAGTCTCCAGAATTCCCCAGCTACATTCCAATCCATGATGAATGCCCTCTTTGATGATCTTATCACTGTGGGCCATGTTGTCATTTACATGGATGACATCCTCATCTTCCCAAATGATCTATCAGAACATTGGGAATTAGTTTGTCAAGTCCTCCAATGCCTTATTGATAAAGATTTATTCCTCAAACTGGCCAAATGCTTCTTCAAGAAAGAATCTATTGAATACCTTGGCATGATCATTTCCCATGATCAGGTTCACATGGACCCTGCCAAACTATCAGCAATTACTGACTGGCCTACTCCAAAAAGGTTACAGATGTCCAATCATTTTTAGGTTTCAGAAATTTATATCAATGCTTCATCAAAGATTTCACAAAAATGACCAAACCCCTTATGGAATTAACATAAACAGATTGTGCATGCAGGCTATGGCAAACAATGACAAAGATTATGTATAAGCAGACAATAGTTCCTAAAGGAACAGTGGCAGTGAGCATAGCTGCAGCAGAAGGTAAGTAGTCACAGACACAGTAGGGTGGTGTGACATGGTTCAAGTACACTGCAGGGTTGTGATGAGAAGATAAGACTGGTAGATGAACAATACTCACTCAGACTGAGGGTAAGATGTCTGAGGAGTTTGTAGGTAGTGAGTCTATCTTAAGTAGTGTCTGCCAATATGGTTAAAGTGGAGAAGGTATTGTATAGTACAAGGAGCACCATAGTGGGAGGGATGTGCATCATCTTGGTGTAATGAGTGGGGCTTGGAGTAGAGGTGGAGAAGTAATGGTGGCCCAAGGAGATAGTGTGTATGTGATGTGTATGTGTTTTAGTAGATAATGTGTATGTGCATAGAGAGGAGAGGAGCCAAATGAAATAGTATGGTACACACAGATATTTCAACACAGATCAACCTTGGGACTGGAACAATGCCTGACAAACCACATTTGAACAATTAAAGACCACATTTACCACCACCCTGATCCTTCTGATACCTGATTTTGATGCCCCTTTAAACTCAAAACAGATGCTTCAGATTTCAATTATGGTGCTATATTATCCCAACAAGGACCAGATTCCCATTGGCACCCAGTCACCTACCTATCAAAACAAAGGACTCTGCCAGAATGAAACTATGTCATTTATGACAAGGAATTACTCACTATCATCCAGGCCCTTGAAACCTTTATTCCCATGATCTCATGCTTTTCTTCTTTGTGAGAGGGCATACTCTCAGATACCTCTTTCTCTGTCTTTTCCTGATGATTTGAAACAATAATGCATTCATCAATGATTATAGGATTGCATACATTGGTGTGATCAACAGCGCTGTCATCAGGAAATAGAACTGAGAAATGATTGGAGGACAATGCAGTGGTATCTACTGATTGTCCTTGGCAAAACCCTGTCTGTCTACAGGTAACCCTCTCTTCTCCCATTCGTCATTCATGAGTTTCTGAAAATCTTCTGTTGACATCTGCCTGATATCTTCATGTATTTCTCTGATGCTCTTCTTCCCTTTCTGTGGGCATTCTCATGATATGTGCCCTTCCTGTCTGCAATTGTAGCATATGATCGTCTTTCTGCGTTGTGCTCTGTCCACATCCATTGGTACCATGGCATTACTAGCTCTTTGTGTTGACAGATTGCTTTGGACATTCCATCCTGCTTGGGGGCATGTGTTATTCTGATAATTTCTGGGAGTCCAAGCAGGAGCATTCCTTGTTTGCATGAGTTGTTTGAACTCACACATATGTCTGTCAGCAGATTGAGCAACTGTTTGCCACTGTAAATAGGTGACTGGTGGAGGATTGATGTTATAGATCCTTTGAAGGAGTTCATTGTTTAATCCTCAGCAGTAGCAATCAATGAGAGCTTGGTTGTCATATCTTGCTTTTGCCACTATGAGAAGAAAATCTGTAGTGTATTCCTCCACCATTTTGCCCATTTGTCTGATTTTGTGGAGCTCTTGTTGCACAGTATGAGCTTCATCTGGATCTCCAAATTGAGCTTGCAGTTTGTCATCAAAATCTACCCAGTCTTGGAATGGCATAGGATGGAGTGGGTTGAGGGGGTTAGCCTCATGTAGTTGCTGCTTGGTGACCTGTAGGTTTCTCCATGCTTCTGCACTTCCTCCTATCATATAGGAAAGGGCATATGTGATGCAATTGTTATCTACCCATGTTTTGTTTGCTGTGAATACTAGGAATAACTCCTGTATAAAAGAATCAAGTTTGTCGTGCTTCCCTGAGAATGGAGTAGGTGCAGAAACTTTGACCCTGTGTTGGGCAAACACATGGGCCCCTAGGCCTGCAGATTGGCCAGATGTACCTACTGCTGTAGGGCATAGGGTTGGTTATTTGCGCCAATGCAGTTCCCATCTCCAAGAATTGGGTGTTCTGCTTCTGTGATGTGATGTGCTGCTCTTCCATCACTGTTTTCATCATCTCCACTGTATCCTCCAGATCTGTGATGTGCAGTCTGGCAGTTTCTGCTTGTTGTCTTTCCCTTTCTGCCTCTGCTGATGAGTCTTCAACCATGGGAGCTGGATTCCTCATTTCTCAGTTGCTGGGTCCTGAGCTCATCATTGCTCATTTCTGAAGATGTAGGCTTGGGGGATCAAATTATAATATGGGCTGGTTCTTTCCCAGTAGTTTGGAAAGAATTGCCACAGGAATTGGTCAGGGTGATCATTGTAGTAAGGATTGTGGAGTTTAAAAAACCAGATGGATTGTTGTCAATGATATGTGTTTCTGTAATATTGGATAAGAGCTTGTGATGTGTGAGGTCATGTTGGTGGGGGTAATGAAGAGGTAAGTCTGGCATATGATTTGCCTGACCTAGTCCTCTTTTCCAAGCAGAGATTTCTCAGAATGATGAAAGATAAAATTGCATGAAGTGAAAACTCTTTACACCTTTTTCAAGGGTGTAAGCCTTTCAAATGCAAAGTGGAAGGTGGTGGTAGGATAATGTGCTTAAGTACTACTCATATAATATGAAAGAATTCTCTGATACAGTAAAATTTTATCGTAACCCAGTCCAAACGGTTGTCAGGGGGTTTGTGGTGCTCCACTAAGTGGTAAGACACCCTTGCACTACTCGCTGAGGCAATGTAAGGCCCAGTGCTGTAGCTGACTATGAAAAATCAAGACTGTAAAAACAAAGTACTTCATCTTCTTAGACGAGTAGGGAGGGGAGTGATGGCTCGAACACAAAGGTCAAGAGAGGAGAGTGTGGGGTCACTAAAGAGCTTAGTACTATTGTGAGGCTGACGCTACTAGTGAGGTCACACAGTAGACTTATGAAGAGAGAGAAGGGAAAAGGGATGATAGTATTTTCAAGGACTAACTTGCTATGAAGCAGATATCCCAGAAGTGCTAAGCTAAGGAACAAGTACACTACTTAGTACAGTATATATAGTAAATGCCTGTGTGCACAGACCATGTATGTCACTGTAGGGCAGGCATTTGAAGTATAGAAAAGAGGATAGCATGATGTCATGCACAGCATGCATGAGAATGATCAGTAAGTAATGTGCAGCATTGCACAGTCAGTGTGAGAATATGTGTCATAAGTAATGAGTAATCAGCTTGATGACAAATGATGAATGAGTCATAGATTATCACAAAAGATCTAATCAGATAAGATGTAGTGTAGATCTTGAGCAATAAGATAAATGAAAATTGTAAAAAATGAAAAGAAAAATAACATGTCCTGACATCTCCCCCAGAACCCTCCTGCCCCTGCATAGCCTGCTCCTGTCCCCCATAATCCCCTTGCCCCTGCATTTGCTTATTATCCTGCTCCTCTCCACCCATATTATCCTCCTCTTCCCCCTCCAGCATGGCAATATCAGGCTCTGCAATATTATATCCCCCCCAACTATAACCCAGCACAATACCCATATTACCATCAACAACCATATGGATATCAACCTGGGGGACCTATACCTATGCATTTCCTTCATCACCCACATCATCCACCTGTCCCTGTCCAAGGGGATCCTGGAGTTCCTGGACATGTCAATCCACAGCAGTAGCAGCAGTAGCAGCAGCAACAACAACACAGAAATCAGGATGAAGAATTGCATCAGGGCTTTCAACAGCGTTATGCTGAGCACAATCAATCTACAAATGCCATGGATCACAGAAGTAATCTGGGAGGTCAGCAGGAGAATGATGTACAGGTCAGTCATATTGTGGTATATGTAAAACCTGATAACAACCCCATCTGCATTTATACCCCTGAATTAGGCCTTGGAGCAGCAAGCCACAGAAGATGTGTAGGGAATGGCAGCAGAAGACCCACAACAGCCACCACAGGTCAGTAATGCAACATATACCTGATCCTAATCATGGGTTTATATGGGTTGATGCCTTTAGGAGCAGCAAACTGGAGAACAGGCCCAGGAAGCAGCACAAAACCAGGACCAGCATGAGCAACTGTCTCAGGAGCATGCCCAAGATGTGGACTTCCATATGCAAATGTCTCAGCACCATCAGCCTCAGCAAAATGATCATGACATGGATCAGCCACAGCCTGCTGCACCCCTTCCACTCCTTATCCCTCTTGGCTGTCATGAATACCATGAGCCTGGGAACTGCCATAGCCTTGGTGCAATGGATAAACAACACCCTCACTGCCATGCTCTTCACTTCATCTCTGAGAAGTTGAGAGCATCCACTGTAAATCACCTCCTATTTGGCATGTGTTGCTTGCAGGGTCAGATCCACCTCCCTCCCTTTGCCCAACAACCACCCACTCTTTCTAGGCTGTTGAATGGCAGTGATCCATTTGCAAAAAGGTTCAGGAACAACATATGCCAATACAATGCTGCTTTTGCATTCACATCTATTGTGGCAAATGTCAATGATACTGTGCTTGCTGGACCTGGACCTTATGCATTCAGACTCCATGGTTCTCTCCATCACAAGATGGGGGCCCTCCTTCCAAATCCTGGAGTCACACCACACTATGCTCAGCTCTATGTCCTTGATCCTGATAATGCTGTCAATGCACACCTGGTGTCAGGCCACTACCATTTTTCTTTTATTTTTCCTCATTTTTCTCTATATTTCTTATGGCTCTATCACTATAGATCTTACAATCACTCCTGATCTATAAAAGTGATTCCCACAGTCATGCATTCCTCTTGTTCATCTTTATTGGCCAATGACACATATGTCATCTGATCTCTGATCAGCCTGTTCTATCTTTGCTATGACTCATTTTCTCACTCTTACTGTGGATGCTCATCAATCCTTCTCACACCTGCTGCAGAGCCTCAGTCAGCACTTATGAGTCCCTTCTATTATTAGATATGACATTGTACTCTACTTTCTCATTCTCTGGCCCTATACTGTACAGTATGGTCTGTGCACTCCTCAGGGTAGTATATATAGGATAGTCCACTTAGTGTTTTATCCCCAGTTCTGATCATATGGGATATCTGCTAGGTGCAGTAGCTCTTAGTCCTTCTCCTGTTCTACTTTACTGATTATACATCTGGGATATCTACTAGTCCAAGCACAATCATCCTTTTGTTGTTTTAGCTCTTTCTTCAGTTGTTCAGCTTTGACATAGCATTGGCCTCACACCTGGCCAACAACTCTAACCTTGACCCATCCACCATGCTGGATCTCTACACAATGCTGCTTGCCAACAACCCATACATCAACATGTACAGGCAAGCTCATGAATCCTCAAGGACAAGGCCAGGTCAATGTGGTTGTTTGCATCATTGTGGATCCCAACACAGACCTGCACAGATACAATGCTCCCACTGTAAAGGAGATTGCTGCCATCATTCCTGGAGGTGGAGGAGAGCAAGTGGACTTGATTGTGACATCATTGTGTGCCTGCATGGTGGTAACCTTAGGCAGATCAGTCATCTGCATCATAGTTATTCCCCATTGCACTATGTCCTCCTCTTCCCCAAAGGTTGTTTGCGCAGGTTATGGCAGGTAACAAGAACAGATACGATGATAGTGGTATTGAGCAATATTGAGATGACAGACATTGCATCTGCAGCAGTAAGTGTAGTATTGGACACAGCAGGTGCCAAGTGTGGTAAGAGAGCTGCAGGGAAAGATGATAAGGAGGAAGATAAGATGTAAGTGAATAAGTACTCACTCAGACTCATGGTAAGATGTCTGAGGAGATATACTGTGATATGTCCATCTTATATAGTGTGGTGGTGATAAAGTTGGAGCAGAGTGTATATGTAAAGAACAACAGCTTCCTAAGTGGGAGGGACGCACGTCATCCTGGAGTGAAAAGTGGAGTGTGAGTTTCCTCGGAGTAGTGGGAGGAGTGAAGAAGAGTGATGTGTGTCATATGTATGTGTAATGCATAGGTAAGTGAGCCAAAGGAGATGTCCGTACAGGTGTAACGTCAACAAAGGTGACTCTGGGTTCCACCTCAACATGCCATCACAGCCAGGTCCAAATGGTCAGATGTGCTGCAGGAATGTCTCCCAACACTGCTACTATGCATACTGTGCCTTCACCAGACTGAATGAGGCAGACATCATCTTTTGCAGTGGAAAGCTCCTCCAGCAATACTTGGTTGATGCTTGGGCATCAATTGAGGAGGCCACCCTGTACTGGATCAGGACACTGTACATGCAGGCTTGGGCAAGCAAAGACAAATAAGATTGTTGACATAAGCAGAGTGATAGTTTCCCCATGAGGGGGGAGAGACACAAGCATAGCTGCAGCACAAGTAG